>CATIWC010002686.1:0-199766 GCA_948472305.1 Vicia faba | reverse complement strand
ACTGAACAGGTATTTTGGTGAACTTCTATCTCTCTTATTAGGCATCATTAGCTCTAAGTTTGTGAATAAACAATGTTCTACTCATGCCACTGAACCTGTACATGCTTTTACTTTTCATTTCTTTTGCTTGAGCTGTGAGAATTTAAGGTTTGAAAATGGCAGAAAATCTAGGTCAGCATTTGGGGGAGAAGAAATTCTCTCTCATCTTAGAGAGTTAGATCAAGTTCTGCATATGGTTGGATTCGTCTCTTGATGCTGAACATTTTTTATGTTATGAGTTTTCATTAATAAGCCAGGAATCAGGATGTTTGGATGGAAGAACAGGGCGCGCGTTTTTTTGAATAATGTTGTTCAGAGGTTGAAGAAGGTGCCTCATGGGCTGGGCCAGCTTTGGTTCTGCTTTTTGCACCATACTTTTTGATTCATACCCCCCTGAGCCCATTTGCTTGATTTAATGTTTTTTTTGACATTTCTTTTTTATTTCTGATTCATTTATTTTTTCTAATAATATTTAAAACTTGAAAAATCATTTTTACACCATTTTTGCATTTTTTAAGTATTTATTTGATTATATGGACATTTATATACAAATATATATATATATATATATATATATATATATATATATATATATATATATATATATATATATATATATATATATATATATATATATACTATTATTTAGCAATATTAAAAAAAATAATGTAATCATATTATATTTCTGATTTTATTTCATTTTTCCCTTTTGAAACATTTTGTATAAAAAAATACCTTTTTTATAAAATATTAATTATTATTATTTTTGCATATTTAATATATTTAGTAAATAATATATATATATATATATATATATATATATATATATATATATATATATATATATATATATATATATATATATATATATATATATATATATATATATATATATATATATATATATATATATATATATATATATATATATATATATATATATATATATATATATATATATATATATATTAATACACTTAGGATAAAATACCAAAAATATACATATTTTATTTTTATTAATATTTAATACTAAAAAATACATTTTTTACAAATATACTTCATTTTTATTTTATTTTTTTACATAAATAGTAAATATTATATATATTAAATAATTAATCCCCTTTTCATTAAAATTAGGGTTTTGCCCTAAATATGAGAATACTCCAAAAATAATACCTTTTTTTATCTCTTTTTTATTTTTACATAAATAATACTTTTTTTTCATACACATAAAAATTGTTTTTACATTTTGCATATTTATTTCATTTCCATTTAATTATGCAATTATTTGTATTGTAAATATTCAAAGAAAATGATGTAATAGCTAGGTTTAATTTCTTGTCTAAATATACCCCATTTGAAACATTGTACCCCCTTCCCCATATTATTGTGTTGTAATAGTGTAGGAATTTAAATTTCGCACTTTAATGCTTTCTAAACATACCATGCTAGAATTAGGGTTTGTATGCGAATAAAATGAACAAAATAGTTTGACCTAATCTCAAGATAAACAAGCATGAAAATGGACAACACATCTCACATTTGCACCCCTAGGGTATTCCACTTTGTTGCCTTCAAATAAATTAGGCCATATTGCATGTTAGGTTGCTTTGGGTAAAAACAATCAAATGATCATAAGTCCCTCGATGACGCTTTCAAAAAAAATTGCCTAAAATGATCAAATCCCTTTCAAAGAAAAATTGCCCAAAGACATTTAACACTATTGCAATTATGGTTTAAACGATGACCCGCGCCTGTCCCTTTCACCTCCTAATACAAGATTGTCCACCAAATGCAATGGTGGAACAAAATTGTCAAAGGGTTTATAACATAATAAAAATCTTTGAGTAAACTTTAGGGTAGATAACTCTTAAGTACTTGCCAATTTGCAAAGAAAACACTTGCCCCTTTTCAAATCACACTTCACAAACACTTTCAAAACCAACTTTCAAAAACCTTGAAACATCTTTTCAAAAGACAAAACACCTTTTGTAAAACATTCGAGTAAAGAATTGTTACAAGGGTAGCCTATACAAGGTATCTTTTCAAAACATTTTCAAAACCACACACCAAGCACCATTTCAAACAATTGAAAACCAAGGCAAGTTGATCTAAGCAAGTACCTAAGAGCCCATGGATAACCATGGATAGAAAGGGTGCTAATACCTTCCCTTTCTATAATCTACTCCCCGAACCCAAGAAAAAATCTCAAAGGTTTTTGCTGTGCTTTTTAAACCTTTCCTTAGGATAAAATAAAAAGTCGGTGGCGACTCTTGCTCAACCGAAACATTTGCGAAAACAAACGCAAAACCCTAGTCAGTTCTCCCACCGTATCACACACAGGGTACTCAGTTATGATACTTTCTAGTTCTAATTGGGATACAAGGTGTTCATAAGGAAAATCTTCATTGATGGGAACAGGATCTAGTTTGATGCCTTTTATTCTGGAAAGGTGGTCAGCAACTACATTCTCGGTGCCTCTCTTTTCTTTTATTGCTAAATCGAATTCTTGAAGAAGTAAGACCCACCTTAGTAATCTTGGTTTGGCGTCTTTCTTACCTAAGAGGTACCAGATTGCAGCGTGGTCAGTATAGATGATTATTCGTGCTCCTACTAGGTAGGAACGGAACTTATCTAGAGCAAACACAACAGCTAAAAATTCTTTTTCAGTGGTAGCGTAATTTGTCTGTGAAGGATCTGGGGTTCTACTTGCGTAGTAGATCACATGAAGCTTATTATCCTTTCTTTGTCCTAGGACTGCGCCTACAGCATAGTCACTGGCATCACACATTATCACGAAAGGTTCGTTCCAATTAGGAGGTTGCATAATAGGTGCTGAAATTAATGCTTTTTTAGAGTTGTAAACGCGTCCAAACATTTGTTGGTGAAGATGAACTCAACATCCTTCATTAGGAGTTTAGTTACAGGTTTGGTTATTTTAGAGAAGTCTTTAATGAAACATGGATAAAAACCGGCGTGTCCTAGAAAACTCCTTATCTCTCTAACAGTTTTGGGTGGTTAAAGATTTTCTATAACTTTAATCTTTGCTTTATCTACTTTGATTCCCTTATCGGGTACTATGTGCCCTAAGACGATTCCTTTTCGGACCATGAAGTGGCATTTTTTCCAGTTTAACACGAGAATGACACTTACGCATCTTTCTAGCACCGTTTCAAGGTTCGATAAACATCCCTCAAAACTTTCTCCATAGACAAAGAAGTCATCCATAAAAACTTCCGTCATGCCATCTATAAAATCAGAGAAGATGGACATCATACATCTCTGGAATGTTGCAGGGGCATTGCATAATCCAAATGGCATTCATAAATAAGCGAATGTATCATAAGGACAAGTGAAAGTCGTTTTTTCTTGGTTGTCGGAATGGATAGGAATTTGGAAAAATATGGAATACGTGTCTAAGTAGTAGAAGTGAGAGTCTTTAGCTAGT
The DNA here is from genome assembly GCA_948472305.1 of Vicia faba. NCBI lineage: Eukaryota > Viridiplantae > Streptophyta > Magnoliopsida > Fabales > Fabaceae > Vicia > Vicia faba. Next base: position 196,279 of record CATIWC010002686.1, on the reverse strand, counting down.
CGTTCAAGAATTTGGTCAATGAAGGGTAAAGGAAAATTATCTTTATGAGTTGCTTTGTTTAACGTTCTATAGTCGATTCACATTCTCCACCCGGTGTGAGTTTGTTACACTGCTGATTCTCCTTTAGTACTGCTGACTGTAACAGCCCGAGCCTTCAGCGTTCCTGGCACTATCACCTCACGATATTCTCTACCCCCTCACTATTTATGTTTTTTCCTTTCGTGGTAATCGAACCATGTACCTTGGGGTTCAAGTACATGCGCAATGCATTCCCACTACCAATTGAGCTACGTAGCTCATTTGGTAGTGGGAATGCATTGAGCATGTACTTGAACCCCCGGGTACAGGGTTCGATTCCCATGAAAGGAAAAAAACTATACAAGTGAGGGGGGTAGATAAGATCATGAGGTAATAGTGTTGTGAACACTGAGGGCTCGGGCTATTACAAAAAAAAGGCGCCTTTTTTATGTAACAGCCCAAGCCTTTAGCGTTCCCGGCACTATTACCTCACGATCTTCTATACCCCCCTCACTAGTAGAGTTTTTTCCTTCCGTGGGAATCGAACCTTGTACCATGGGGTTCAAGTACATGCTCAATGCATTCCCACTAACAATTGAGCTAGTAGCTCAATTGGTAGTGGGAATGCATTGAGCATGTACTTGAACCTCAGGGTACAGGGTTCGATTCCCACGAAAGGCAAAAACTCTACTAGTGAGGGGGGTAGAGAAGATCGTGAGGTAATAGTGTCGGGAACGCTGAAGGCTCGGGCTGTTACACTGACAACAGTCACACCACCTTTTTTAGGTACGACATGTATTAGGCTGACCCATTTACTGTAGGATATTGGGTATATGATTCCTGCTTCTAGTAGCTTTTCTACTTCCTTTTTTACTGCATCTCTCGGAATGGGATTTATTCTCCTTTGATGTTCCCTAGAGGTTTTAAATTCTTCCTCTAGCAAAATACAATGCATGCAGATAGAAGGGCTTATTCCTTTTAGATCTGATATGTTATAGCCTAAAGCGGTTGGGTATTTTCTAAGGACATGTAGTAATTTTTCAGTCTCTATTTGTCCTAAGTCGGCATTGACTATAACTAGTCGTTCAAGTTCTGTGTCTAGGAATTCATACCTTAGGTCTTTAGATAATGTTTTTGAGTTCTATGACATGTTTCTTTTGACAGGATATAGGATCAGGCATTAAGGATAGGCAGTCACTCAGGTTTTCATCTTGATATTCAGGGCGCCAATTATCATCTTCGTGTATCGGGGGTATGGGAATCCTTAATACTTCCGAATAAGTGGTTTGTTGTTTCTCCATTTCTTTCACGCATTTATCGATTTCATCCAGGAAACAACATGAATCGCCGATGGCTGGTGCCATGAGGAATTCAGATAAGATGAATTCAACCTTTTGCTCTCCGACTTCGAAGGTCAGTTTTCCATTTTTGACATCTATTATGGCTCCTGCAGTAGCTAGGAATGGTCTACCTAATATGATAGGAATATTGGGGTCTTCTTTAATGTCCATGATTATGAAATCAGTGGGGATATATAATTGTCCTATACATACAGGAACATTTTCTAACATACCTAAAGGAAATTTCACTGATCGATCTGCTAATTGTATCTACATTCTTGTTTGTCTTAGTTCTCCCATGTTGAGTTTCTTAAAAATTGATAATGGCATCAGACTAATACTGGCTCCTAAATCGCATAGTGCTTTGTCTATGACAAATTTTCCGATTACGCAAGGTATGGAAAAACTACTTGGGTCTTTAAGCAGTGAGCAATACCGTTTTGTTATCCTCAAGCTTTTTCTTATTGGATAAGATTTATTTAAGAAATTTAGCGTAGGAGGGAATTTGTGTGATAGCTTCTGTAAAAGGTATGGTAATGTTAAGTTTTTTCAGAAGTTCAACGAATTTCTTGAATTGCCCTACGTTCTTAGACTTAGCAAGTCTTTGAGGATATGGAATGGGTGGTTTATAGGGTGGTGGAGGCACATAAGGTTCTTCTTTTTCTACGGCCTCTTCGTCACCTTCTTTTTCTACTTCCTTTAGTTCAGCTTCCTTCTCAGTTTCTTTTCTATGTTTTTGGTACATGGCTGGGTTCTCGATTCTAGGTTCAGTTGGTCCGCTTAGTTCTGTACCACTTTGTAGTATTGTGGCGTTAGCGTGTCCCTTCAGATTTGGTTTGGGTTGACTAGGAAAAGTTCCAACTGGAGCAGCTATAGCCGCTTGCGGTTGAGCCACTTGCGAAATTTGTGTTTCTAACATTTTGTTGTGTGTGGCAAGGGCATCGATCTTATTAGTCAAATGCTTAATCTGTTCACTAGTGTGAATGTTTTGATTCATGAAATATTTGTTAGTTTGATTTTGGTTAGCTACAAAGTTCTTTATCATGATTTCGATGTTGGACTTTGTGATCAGTGGATCTGGAACTGACTGTTTAACGCTGGTTTGCGAAATGTCGCGGAAGCAAGAGTCGCCACCGTCTTTTATTTTCTCCAAATGGAAAGGACAAAAGCACAGAAAAATTCCTTAAAGAGATTGCTCTCGGTTCGGGAGGTAGGTTATAGAAAGGGAAGGTGTTAGCACCCTTTCTATCCATGGTTATCCATGGGCTCTTAGATACTTGCTCATTGTGTTTTCAAAAATGGTTTGTTTGCTTTTCAATTGTGGGTTTTAAAAAGATTTCTTTGAAAATTCCAGTTCGACTCTTGTATCGGTCCTCAAGAGTGTTTGAAAAATTGCTTTCGAAAGCTTTTGAAAAGGTGTCGGTGTGAAAAGTATTTTTTGATTTGTTTTTGAAATTAGAGCAAGTATCTAGAGTCGTCTACCTACCCTAAGGAATTCGTATGTGTAGATGTCCTTTAAAGTAGTGCCATCCCACCATTGAGAGGTAGGTAGCACCACCGTTGGAGGGGTTCGGGTCAATTCGAGGTTCGGGACATGGTGATCACCAGAGCAATGGGAAGACACCTTAGAAGCTACCCTCATGCCAGGTTCCCGGATCATGAGGACTTACTAAGACATCCTCTACTCGACGATCACCTTTCGAGGCAAGGCAACAGTGAGGCGTACCCTAGGGGTGGTGTGTGATTTGTGTGTCATGTTCATTTGCATTTATCTTGTCAGGTCAAAGTGATCTAGCGTTTGTTTTTATTTTAGCCATTCATTCTTGCATGCCATTTATTTAACAATTAAAAATTGCGAGAAAAGTAAATTCTAAGCTATTACAAACGGCGCGGGTCCACATCGCCAAAATTAACCAGGATCCGATTTGACAGAAAAATAAAGAAAGCAAAGAAAATAAGGAATTGAAAATGCGAGCAATTATTTACACGGCTTTGGGAGAGATACATAAATATTTAAACGGAATAAAATAATATGTGAATTAATAATTAAATCGAAACGAGGGCGTCGGACCCTTTTTGCAAAGTTAAGATAATGAGGAATTAATTAATTAAAAGGAAAGAAAGAACTTGTTTTTTTGGTATTTTTAGTATTTTAGGATTTAAATGAAAAAAGAATTAATTAACATTACTACTAACCCTAATTCTAATGGCTTTTAGTTTATTAAGAAAAATATTGAATTTTTAACCTAAAATTAACCCTAATTTTTATATACAAGATTTAATTATAAAAATAAATATTCAATTATTTAATTATTTATGAAAGAAAAAATAAAAAGATGAAAAATTATTAATTAAACCTAATTCTATGTTTTTTAGATTTTATTATGAAAAGAATTAAAATTACAACCTAATTTAAAACTAAGTTTAATTACATGCAAATTTATTTAAGAAAATACTAAAATAAAAATTATTTATTGTTTTAACCCTTTCCTGATTTTTTATGATATTTTATATTTTGTGAAAATAATTAATTAATTAAACCAATAATAATTAAAGAAAATAGAATTAATAAAAACTAAAGAAAAAAATAAATTGGCAAACCTAGGGGGGTTGTAGTCCCCAATATGGAGGTATAGCCCAAGCATTTGAGCCCATCTCAATTCCTGGCCTTGTGGATTTTTTACTCACGTGCAGAGGCGTTGACCAAGATGCACCATGTTCCTGGGATCTGAGCCTTTAATTTGGTTCCATTGGACGCGTGGACGTTGGATCTTGGCAGTGTATGGTACGTCCTTGCTATTGAGACTGCATGTGAACATATATTGAAAAATAATATTGAGACAATGAAGACCTGGGGCTCGAACCCAGGTCATGTGCTTTACCACCAACTATGCTTGCCAGCTGAGCCAATTCACGCGCTTTGATATATAATAACCTATGAATATTATAAAAGAAACAAACGTTAGTGGCCACAAACGCGCGCGAAATTTAAACCTTCCAATCAGCGCTTCACACGTTATCGTCTTCCTCGCGTGGTTTTTGTTTTCCTGAAACAAAAGAAACATAGGCAACGGTTTTCACGCGTTGCCTAAGATAGTATATCAAAAAATAGCGATTAGCCCTAGGGGCTCTATAAATTAGGCGCGAGAACTCCATTGTCTTCGTCCAAATGCGCTGATCACAACCATGGCACTGTGGCTTGCTAATTTTACAGTATCTTAAAACCCCTAATTCAAAACTCTGCAAACCCTAAAACTTGGCAATGGTGAAATCGTCTACAATGCATAATAATCCAATCAAACGCATGGGTTAGCTTCAGAATAGCATAAGGAATGTAAATCATATATTAAAACTTGTAATAAACGCATGAATTGATATGCACGATCATGAATTTTATTTGAAACAGTTTGACTTTATTATACCAATTCTGGGCGTTTTGATGAGCGTTTGTGATTGGAAAACGTTCAGTAATGCTTGAGGAAGCTAATGAGATCGGTTTGGGGGCTTGAATCAACCTGCAAGTTAGTTTTCAGAATTGAGTTTTTTAGACAAAATTTCAAGTTTGATTTCCAGGTTTTTCAGCAGTTGCGTGTGTAATGGCACTAGGGTTGTATTCAGGCTTATGTATTGAGTCAATTAGGTCAAGAAAAATAGAACAAATCAATTGCATTCATGGTTTTTGGAAATTTGATTTTTAAGATCTTTTTCAAATATTTTCCATGTGCTTTTTGTACAAATCATGATCAATCAATCCAAATCTTTCCATATTTAGCTAGGCACAAAATATTGATGATATAATGTGCATAAAAAGATTGAAAAAATTAGGTTAAACATTTTTCATATATTTATTTTAATTTAAATGAATTATTATTAATAAAAATCCAAATAAATAAATAAAAAATGAATAAAAACTTCCCTTTGGGCCAAGTGGTCGTGCACATGCCATGGATGATGAATTATGGAAGAAAAATGGGCCCATTAGCAATTTTAGGTCATTTGAACCAATGTTGACTTTTCAAAATATCCAAAAATTTCCCAACTTACACAAGGCATAACTTGCTCAATTTTTAAGCTTTTCTCATGTTCTTGGACATTTTGGAAAGGTCTTTGAGTCCTCTAACCAATGTCTTTGGTCCCATGTCATTTTGATTTACCAATCTCAAGTTATGGCCTTTGACTTAAAGTCCCTTTTTGTTGACTTTTGAAAATGACCTATAATGTTGAAATTGATAACTTTTTGTGAGAGCATTTCTTGGACTTGAAGTATGAAGATGAGTTGTAGGAAATGTCTTTCTCTTCAAAATGAGCTTTGGATGGAATTTTTCTGATAATCCATGTGGAAGTTATGCCCTAGTCAATTTACAGTTGACTTTTCCAACTGTCCAAATAAGGAAACTTTTGCATCTTGATGATTTTTGAGCCAAACTTTGAGAATCATGATCAAGCATTGATCAAATGATGTTTGTGGCTTCAAAATGATATGTTGACCAAAAATTTGAACTTTTGACTGTCAAATGACCATTTTGCCCCTACAGCTGACTGTAGTGCAATTAGGGTTTCTGACTGTGCAATTTTGAGCTGAATGTCTTGAAACTTGGTATGAGGATGTTTGACCATATTTGTAGGCATGTGAGACTTGATTGGACCTTTGAAAACTTCATTTTCTTGATCAGAACAAAAACCCTAATCTTGACTGTATAGGAGACCTTTGCACTGTGCAACCCTTGGGGAATTTTGAAGCTTGACTTGGCAATTTCTTGAAGAATATGGGAGGGCAAATTTTGGGGTACAACAGTTGCCCCTGTTCAATCTTCTTAGACCTGAGGATGCAGATTGGCTGATGCGCCTTTCGTAATCCGAGGGTAGAAGATGATTGAACACTAGAGTGCCCAGAAATTTGCGCTCACATAGTAGCCGTGTGGTGATGGGAATGGGCTTATAGATGCCATTTAGAGGTTGATGAATAGGATGATGGGCTTATAGATGCCATCTGGATGTTGATCGCGTAAGAGATTCCTTAGCGAGAACCTGCATACCTGCAAAAGAAGAATGAGTACCTGACATGTTGCAAGAACTGGTTTTCAGATGGTTGGTATAGATGTGTCCTGACTGGTTACAGGAGCTGAGTCTGGATCTTCAAAAGGTGATGAATGAACCAGGGATGGTTACTACCTTAGCATGAACGCTGAGAGAACCTTGGGTGACTTTAACTTCAACAACGCTCGTTGAGCAAATCTTGGTGGGAATTACTGTCTTCACAGGATCGGGAAGAGAACCAAAGGCAATTATAATCTGAAAGGGAATTACATCTCACGCGCCGTCGGGGAGAGGACCATAGGAAATTATAACCTAAAAGGGAATTATCACCTCACGCACCATCGGAGAGGGAACCATAGGAAATTATAACCTAAAAGGGAATTATCACCTCACGCACCATCGGAGAGGGAACCATAGGAAATTATAACCTAAAAGGGAATTATCACCTCACGCACCATCGGAGAGGGAACCATAGGAAATTATAACCTAAAAAGGAATTACATCTCACGCACCGTCGGGGAGAGGACCATAGGGAATTATAATCTCAAAAGGAATCACCTCACGCACCGTCGGGGAGGGAACCATAGGGAATTATAATCTCAAAAGGAATCACCTCACGCACCGTCGGGGAGGGAACCATAGGAAATTATAACCCGGATAACTTCTACTGAGTCTTCATCAGAAAAATCTGTTGGGAGTCGATTTAGCTGGACTAGAGAAGGCCTTGGACTGGATAAGAAATCTTTGGAGTTGATTAACTGAACCGGTCTAGGTCTTGAAATATGATTGAGAACTTAACTGCATCTTTCCTGAAAGGTAAAGGTCAGTCATATGCAATGCATGATATGGATCAAGCAATGATGTTCTCAACATAAATGAGATTTGTAGGATATGATGCGTCTATGCATGCTATAATGATGTATGTGATGTTTTTATGAATGTGTGTTTTCGTCTAGGAAAGTAGATCCTTGACGGGTGCCGGGAAGTCATATCCTGGGCTGATATTGAAGAATAAGCTTTTGCTTCCGCTGGGGATGATAACTGCAAGAATACCGGTAGGAGAAGATGACTCCGTTGAGGAATAAAATTGGCAAATGGAAGATTCTGCGGGGAGAAAAATACTCTAACGACCATGCTGGGGAGTGATACTCTGTGGGGAAAGAAATATTTTGTGAACTGTTGATAGTAATTTGCTGAGGATATTTTTGTTGTATTGGAAGTGTTGATAAACTTCGCTGGGGTAAGAAGACTTCGTCGAGGACGCTCTTTCCGTGGCCTTTGGCTGAGGATAACCCAGTTATATCCTGTTAAGGAAATAACTCTTTGAATAAAGCCGGACGACGCGTTCGTGCTCTGCGAGGGATAAGCTTCCAGAATCTACTGGGGATAAGCTTACTGCTTGGGGAGATGGACTCCAATTTCTGGGGAATTAGATTGGACTCTCCTGGGGAGATTTTGGACTGTAATTTTGTAAGTTGAAAGAGGGAACCTATGTAGGGTTTCCTGCTGATGAGCTCATGTAAAACCGCATCTGAAATGGAGAAGGAACCTATGTAGGGTCACTTTGATGATGAGTTCGTGTAAAACTTCGTTCTTGGAAAGGGAGAACCTGTGTAGGGTCTCTGGGTGACGAGTCCATGTAAAACTGCATCTTGAAGAGAGAGAATCGGTGTAGGGTTGCTTGATGTCGAGTTCGTGTAAAACTACGTCCGGAGAAAGAGAACCTGTGTAGGGTTGCCTGGTGAGGTAAGTTCATGTAAAACTTCTTGATGAACCGGGGTGAGGTTATCTTAAGCTAAATCCATGTAAGACTTCTGGGGGGAACCGAGGTTAGGTCATCTTGAGATAGGTCCATGTAAGACTTCTGGAGGAACCGGGGTTAGGTTATCTTGAGATAGGTCCATGTGAGACTTCTGGGGGAACCGGGGTTAGGTTACCTTGGGATAAATCCATGTAAGATTTCTGGGGGAACCGGGGTTAGGTTACCTTGGGATAAATCCATGTAAGATTTCTAGGAGGAACCGGGGTAAGGTCGCTTCGGGATAAGTTCGTGTAAAACTTCTTGATGAACCGAGGTAAGGTAATCTTGGAGTAAATCCATGTAAGATTTCTGGAGGAACCGGGGTAAGGATACCTGGAGGTAAGTTCGTGTAAAACTTGAGATAAATCCGTGTAAGACTTCTGGAGGAACCGGGGTAAGGCTACCTGATTTTTAATGCTGATCTGGGATTTGTAAAGGTAAATGGTAATCATCTTTATATTGACCTTAGTGTTTTGGTTGACAGAGCAACTAGATCGCCTGGACGACTCATTATTGCCCCTGTTTCTGAGGTGAAGGGAGAAGCTACCTTGGAGGCCATCTGACAACTCTTCTGGCAGACAAGTGACGAGATGCCGAGACATAGTTGTATGCTTAAATCCCTAATTTTTGCCTGGACCGCCCTTTCGGGTTTTCAGTCCACCGGGATACCCATTTTTGCCCAAGCCACCTTTTCAGGTTTTCGACTTGCCGGGTGTACAGATTTTTTCGTTTCATCCCTTATTTTTGCCCGAACCCTTTTGGTTCGCCGGGAAGCCCTTATTTTTGCCTAGGTGTGTCAACCTAGTGGGTCTTTTGTTCATGCGTAGTATCTTTTCGACTATGTCCATGCTTTCATAATGTAGGGAGTTGCCCCTGTTGTTGGACATCTTGAGTGATTCTCCAGGTTGTGACTGGACTGCCCCAGATGATAGTCTTTGATCATGCCATGCCCCTTGACTGGAAGTGCTCCTTCCACTAGAGGGACTCTTTTGTTGAGAAGATCTTCGTTCATCGGATATTCGTTGCGCAAAGTTCTTTGCTGTTCAGACAAATAATCATATGCAAGCAATGTTATCTTAAGAATGCAAAGTTTATGTCTGTCTTGAAATTTTTGAAAATACATTTTTTCAATAAAGGCAAGTGGATTTTGTAAAACGTGATGTCAACTCAGAATTTTTACAGCGAGCCTTAAGGAGTCAGGATACCTTCGTAACAGTACGCTTTCGAACTAACCCATGCTTCAGCTAGGACTTTTAAGGGTTATAACGTGGCTTGGTTCATGGTTCAAGAAACAAAGGATAAAGGCTCAAATTTATTTGTACCCACCCTCTCTTCGTGATGTTCTTCAAACCTAGACTCAGTTGATCGTGCGTTAGACCTTGTTCGAGTCTTTGCTTTGATATACCAATGATGGTTCAGATAATGATGATTTATTTTGAATAGGCAGTCATTCCTTTTTTGTTGAGGGTTTGTAAGACCTCTTTCTTGATTTTTGTTATCCCTTTCTTTTTTGCCTGAACTGTTTCCTTTTTTGGAATTACAGTCAGCGGGATGCCCCAGTTTCATAAGTCTCCTTCATGGGTTTTGACTTAATGGGTTTTTCATTTATGAATTTGATAATGACTGCCTGTCTTTATCGATTATTCGGAACCATCACTGTCTTTCTTCGTTTTGTAAAGATCTCTTCGGTGCCATTCGCCATGCACTTGGATCAACTGAGAGAACTACCCTGCCCCAGGTTATGATTAAGGGTTTTAATTTTTGAAAAGAAAAACTCCTACTTCTTTGGCTCAGAGGGGTTGACGAGGGATTAACTTCCTTATAACTTCAGTGTTTAGGGATTGAAACAATGCCTGTACCTCATCAGCGGGGTTTGTTCAAAAGCATACTGTACATTGTGGTATCGTTTTCGTCATCCTCCCTCAAGAGGCTTAGAATTTTCAATTAAGAGTTGACCATCCCAAAAATATGAAAGCAGTTTTAAGCATAGTAAACATAATTAAATCAAGACAGACATGTGTAATGCATTCATGAAATAAAAGAGTTTAACATGATAATTGTTTATCTGAACAAGAAAAGAAAAATACAACTTGAATTCAAATGAACAAAAATCTCTCGACCCTAGCCATGTTTTGGCAATGGAGCAGTGATCACGTTGGGGGTCTCAGCAGGTTCAAATTCAATCTCTTTAGCATCGATCATATTCTGGATCTTATATTTCAGCGCCCAACAATCCTCGGTATCGTGCCCCGGGCTATCGGAATGATAAGCACATCTGGCTTCTGGATTGTAGCTTGGAGAGGAAGTCTTAGGATTTGCAGGAGGATTAATCACCGCAATCAGGTTCATCTTCAACATGTGCTGCAATGCTTGTGACCATGGCATGTTAATGTTGGTGAATTGTCTTTTAGGCTCGTCCGGCCTTCGCTGGTTTCCCTTTTGTGGTTGGCGGCATGGTGTAGAACCAGAGATCATGACTGCCCCTGCATGTTGGTCACGACGACTCTTTTGGCTGTATGCCGCATTAGATTCTTTCTTTCCCGTGTAAGGCTTTTTGTGAGTGTCAGAAGGTGTGGCCTCTTGAATTTTCCCACTCTTGATACCAGCTTCAATTCTTTCGCCAGTCAGGATGAGGTCGGTAAATCCTGAAGATGAATTACCAATGAGATGGTTGAAGAATGGCCCGGATAGGGTCCCCAAGAACATATCAATGAGTTCCCGGTCAGTTAACGGAGGCTGCACCCTTCCAGCAAGGTCTCTCCATCTCTGCGCGTATTCCTTGAAACCTTCACTTGAACCTAACGACATACCCTGGAGTTGGGTACGTGTAGGGGCAAGGTCGGCATTGTACTGGTATTGCTTGTAAAATGCAGTGGCTAAGTCCTCCCAGGTACGGATGTTGGCTCCATTCAGTTGATAGAACCATTCGAGATGAGTCCCTGAAAGACTCTCCTGGAAGAAGTGGATCCATAAATTCTTATCCGCAGAGTACGGTTGCATCTTCCGAACATAGGACCTGAGATGTAGCTTGGGACAAGACGCCCCGTCATACTTAGAAAAGGATGGTGCTTTGAACTTGTGAGGGATAATCACACCAGTTGACAAACCCAGATCTCCGAAATCCAACCCAGGTACCTGTTGTATTTCCATAGCCTTCAACCTGTCCTCCAGTTGCTTGTATCTGTCTTCTGCAGGAGGGTACTGCTCTTCATCAAAATCAGTCTCGTTATCGGAGACTACCGGACTAGGAACCCTTTCCTCTTGATGACTGCCTTTCCCCACAGATGGAGTTGTCCTCTCAGCTTGATCCTGCAGGGTGTTCCCAGATCTGCGTCTAGGGCTGAACAAAAACAATCCTCTTCTTCTTCTTTTCCTTCTTCAAGAGCAGAGCCTTCAGATCTTGTTGCCCCTGGGTCAAATTCATGATCAGCCCTTGGAACTGGGCGTTCTGAGCCTGGAGGGCCTTGATAGTGTGCTCGGTTGAGGATTCAGGATTCATGACGAGACTGCTGAAATAAACAGCGAAGAAGGTAAGCAACCTGCAGAGAATGGATACCTGTTATGCAATGATGTGTATGATATGCATGCAATGATTTCAAGGACCTCGCGGGGTAAACAAGAAAATTTGTTCGCATTTGGATCCGGTAGCTTGATTGAAAGAACTTCATATTTGTTGAGAGTCTTTCTTCCAAGGGTCAAAGGCTCACCATATCCAGTGGGTCATAGCCCCTGACACCCTTGGCTAGAGGAAAATAAATCCCCCTTGCCCCTTGCTGGGTGTTTGATTCATCATGACCCGCATCACAAGCCCTTGAGATCCTTGAAATGGGTTAGGATGTATGCAATGGTATGATGTCATGCTATGCATGGGATAATGTGAGTAAACCCTGTTACGAGTCCCAATTAAGGACTGCAAACCAAAACCTGCAAGAAATTCAGTAAACCTGTTATGAGTCCCAATTAAGGACTATAAACAAAACCTGCAAGTAGTTCATGTGTCAGATAACAAGTATGCAAGTAGTCAAGTACGAAGGCACACAAGTCACACAAGAGACCTTAGAGTTTAGGCCTGCATGGGGTCTGGGTATTACCCTCTTGAAGTTGGTGGGCTCAACCTGTCCTATCAAAGTAACCGGATTCTAAGGGTCCCAATATCACGGGATTGCTTTCATTGTTCATCGTTTCGATTTATCCCCTGAACTGGCGATCGAAATATTCCAGGAAAGCAACCCTCAATTGGATGTAGTATCGAGTATCAACCAACCTCGGACTGCACCAAAGTCAGTTATCTCACTACCCTAAAGAGGCCAAGATAGTTCAATTAAGGTTCCTAAGGTCTGTTGATGCTTCACGATACTATGCGGAGGCCCCGTACTCTCCTTGACTGAACTCAAGGGTTACCGGTACACACCAAAGTGCCACATCAACGTAGCAGACTGTTTCAACCATGTCGGTATACCCCGCACAGTTCCCTCACAACTTTGTTGCTACTTTCTAAGAAGGTATCCCCCAGATCCGGGTTAGGATCTATAGAACTCCCAAGCAACCCACAATTTAAAGCACACAAGGAAAACAATTGAAAACACAGTTATGAACTAGCCCTAAGGTACACCTCACAGCTTCAAAATTCCCCAGCAGAGTCGCCAGTTCTGTGATCGGTGGATCTGGAACTGACTGTTTAACGTTGGTTCGCGAAATGTCGCGGAAGCAAGAGTCACCACCATCTTTTATTTTCTCCAAATGGAAAGGACAAAAGCACAGAAAAATTCCTTAAAGAGATTGCTCTCGGTTCGGGAGGTAGGTTATAGAAAGGGAAGGTGTTAGCACCCTTTCTATCCATGGTTATCCATGGGCTCTTAGATACTTGCTCATTGTGTTTTCAAAAATGGTTTGTTTGCTTTTCAATTGTGGGTTTTAAAAAGATTTCTTTGAAAATTCCAGTTCGACTCTTGTATCGGTCCTCAAGAGTGTTTGAAAAATTGCTTTCGAAAGCTTTTGAAAAGGTGTCGGTGTGAAAAGTATTTTTTGATTTGTTTTTGAAATTAGAGCAAGTATCTAGAGTCGTCTACCTACCCTAAGGAATTCGTCTGTGTAGATGTCCTTTAAAGTAGTGCCATCCCACCATTGAGAGGTAGGTAGCACCACCGTTGGAGGGGTTCAGGTCAATTCGAGGTTCGGGACATGGTGATCACCAGAGCAATGGGAAGACACCTTAGAAGCTACCCTCATGCCAGGTTCCCGGATCATGAGGACTTACTAAGACATCCTCTACTCGACGATCACCTTTCGAGGCAAGGCAACAGTGAGGCGTACCCTAGGGGTGGTGTGTGATTTGTGTGTCATGTTCATTTGCATTTATCTTGTCATGTCAAAGTGATCTAGCGTTTGTTTTTATTTTAGCCATTCATTCTTGCATGCCATTTATTTAACAGTTAAAAATTGCGAGAAAAGTAAATTCTAAGCTATTACAAACGGCGCGGGTCCACATCGCCAAAATTAACCAGGACCCGATTTGACAGAAAAATAAAGAAAGCAAAGAAAATAAGGAATTGAAAATGCGAGCAATTATTTACACGGCTTTGGGAGAGATACATAAATATTTAAACGGAATAAAATAATATGCGAATTAATAATTAAATCGAAACGAGGGCGTCAGACCCTTTTTGCAAAGTTAAGATAATGAGGAATTAATTAATTAAAAGGAAAGAAAGAACTTGTTTTTTTGGTATTTTTAGTATTTTAGGATTTAAATGAAAAAAGAATTAATTAACATTACTACTAACCCTAATTCTAATGGCTTTTAGTTTATTAAGAAAAATATTGAATTTTTAACCTAAAATTAACCCTAATTTTTATATACAAGATTTAATTATAAAAATAAATATTCAATTATTTAATTATTTATGAAAGAAAAAATAAAAAGATGAAAAATTATTAATTAAACCTAATTCTATGTTTTTTAGATTTTATTATGAAAAGAATTAAAATTACAACCTAATTTAAAACTAAGTTTAATTACATGCAAATTTATTTAAGAAAATACTAAAATAAAAATTATTTATTGTTTTAACCCTTTCCTGATTTTTTATGATATTTTATATTTTGTGAAAATAATTAATTAATTAAACCAATAATAATTAAAGAAAATAGAATTAATAAAAACTAAAGAAAAAAAATAAATTGGCAAACCTAGGGGGGTTGTAGTCCCCAATATGGAGGTATAGCCCAAGCATTTGAGCCCATCTCAATTCCTGGCCTTATGGATTTTTTACTCACGTGCAGAGGCGTTGACCAAGATGCACCATGTTCCTGGGATCTGAGCCTTTAATTTGGTTCCATTGGACGCATGGACGTTGGATCTTGGCAGTGTATGGTACGTCCTTGCTATTGAGACTGCATGTGAACATATATTGAAAAATAATATTGAGACAATGAAGACCTGGGGCTCGAACCCAGGTCATGTGCTTTACCACCAACTATGCTTGCCAGCTGAGCCAATTCACGCGCTTTGATATATAATAACCTATGAATATTATAAAAGAAACAAACGTTAGTGGCCACAAACGCGCGCGAAATTTAAACCTTCCAATCAGCGCTTCACACGTTATCGTCTTCCTCGCGTGGTTTTTATTTTCCTGAAACAAAAGAAACATAGGCAACGGTTTTCACGCGTTGCCTAAGATAGTATATCAAAAAATAGCGATTAGCCCTAGGGGCTCTATAAATTAGGCGCGAGAACTCCATTGTCTTCGTCCAAATGCGCTGATCACAACCATGGCACTGTGGCTTGCTAATTTTACAGTATCTTAAAACCCCTAATTCAAAACTCTGCAAACCCTAAAACTTGGCAATGGTGAAATCGTCTACAATGCATAATAATCCAATCAAACGCATGGGTTAGCTTCAGAATAGCATAAGGAATGTAAATCATATATTAAAACTTGTAATAAACGCATGAATTGATATGCACGATCATGAATTTTATTTGAAATAGTTTGACTTTATTATACCAATTCTGGGCGTTTTGATGAGCGTTTGTGATTGGAAAACGTTCAGTAATGCTTGAGGAAGCTAATGAGATCGGTTTGGGGGCTTGAATCAACCTGCAAGTTAGTTTTCAGAATTGAGTTTTTTAGACAAAATTTCAAGTTTGATTTCCAGGTTTTTCAGCAGTTGCGTGTGTAATGGCACTAGGGTTGTATTCAGGCTTATGTATTGAGTCAATTAGGTCAAGAAAAATAGAACAAATCAATTGCATTCATGGTTTTTGGAAATTTGATTTTTAAGATCTTTTTCAAATATTTTCCATGTGCTTTTTGTACAAATCATGATCAATCAATCCAAATCTTTCCATATTTAGCTAGGCACGAAATATTGATGATATAATGTGCACAAAAAGATTGAAAAAATTAGGTTAAACATTTTTCATATATTTATTTTAATTTAAATGAATTATTATTAATAAAAATCCAAATAAATAAATAAAAAATGAATAAAAACTTCCCTTTGGGCCAAGTGGTCGTGCACATGCCATGGATGATGAATTATGGAAGAAAAATGGGCCCATTAGCAATTTTAGGTCATTTGAACCAATGTTGACTTTTCAAAATATCCAAATATTTCCCAACTTCCACAAGGCATAACTTGCTCAATGTTTAAGCTTTTCTCATGTTCTTGGACATTTTGGAACGGTATTTGAGTCCTCTAACCAATGTCTTTGGTCCCATGTCATTTTGATTTACCAATCTCAAGTTATGGCCTTTGACTTAAAGTCCCTTTTTGTTGACTTTTGAAAATGACCTATAATGTTGAAATTGATAACTTTTTGTGAGAGCATTTCTTGGACTTGAAGTATGAAGATGAGTTGTAGGAAATGTCTTTATCTTCAAAATGAGCTTTGGATGGAATTTTTCTGATAATCCATGTGGAAGTTATGCCCTGGTCAATTTACAGTTGACTTTTCCAACTGTCCAAATAAGGAAACTTTTGCATCTTGATGATTTTTGAGCCAAACTTTGAGAACCATGATCAAGCATTGATCAAATGATGTTTGTGGCTTCAAAATGATATGTTGACCAAAAATTTGAACTTTTGACTGTCAAATGACCATTTTGCCCCTACAGCTGACTGTAGTGCAATTAGGGTTTCTGACTGTGCAATTTTGAGCTGAATGTCTTGAAACTTGGTATGAGGATGTTTGACCATATTTGTAGGCATGTGAGACTTGATTGGACCTTTGAAAACTTCATTTTCTTGATCAGAACAAAAACCCTAATCTTGACTGTATAGGAGACCTTTGCACTGTGCAACCCTTGGGGAATTTTGAAGCTTGACTTGGCAATTTCTTGAAGAATATGGGAGGGCAAATTTTGGGGTACAACAGACTTCCTAGGGATATTTGGGAAATTTTAGGTGGATTTATGAAATCCTGGAGGTGTAGTAGGAGCTTGCCCTGGTGTGTACAAAGCGTTATTGCTTTTGTATGAAAAGTTACGATGGTTCTTCCATGCAGGGTTATAGTTGTTCCCATAGGGGTTTCGTTGAGCATAGTTCACTTGATCAACTGGTACTCCTGTTAAAAGTGGACATTCGGGTGCGTTATGCGCGTGATGTCCGCATAGATCACATGTTGGAGTTACTGCAGTTGCGGTGGCTGCGGGAGTTGTGGTCAAGCTTTCTATCTTTTGGGTAAGGGCTTCTACCTTAACATTAACTTGGTCTAAGCTTCTAACTTCGTGATTTTGAGCCATACTTTTGACAAGTTGATAGGGATCATGGTATGGTTTATCCATCAGTGCACCACCACCAGTTGTATCAATCGTTAGTCTTGTGTTGTACAAGAGACCATTGTAAAAGGTGTGGATGATTAGCCATTCCTATAGACCATGATGCGGACAGAGTCACAACATATCTTTGTATCTCTCCCATGCTTCTAAAAGAGATTCACTTTCCTTTTGTTTAAAACCATTTATATTAGCTCTCAGCATAGCCGTCTTACTTGGCGGAAAATACCTCACTAGGAAAACTTTATTCAATTCGTTCCATGTGGTAACGGAGTTGGATGGTAGAGACTGGAGCCATGCTCTATCTCTATCTCTATCTCTTAGCAACAAAGGAAAATGATGGAGTCTTATCGCTTCAGGGCTGACTCCATTTTCTTTCATTGTGTCTGCGTACTGCACAAACACGGATAAATGAAGGTTTGGATCATCTGTAGGACATTTGAAAATTGGTTTTGTTAAACGACTTGCAACAGTGAAGGCTTTAGTTTGAAATCATTATGTGCGATAGCGGGAGCAACAATACTACTATGGGGTTTCTCTTTCGATGGGGAATCATAATCCTTCAGAAGACGATTTTGGCGTCCTTCATCCATTTTGGGGTCAGGAAAAGAAAAGTTAGGAAGATTGATTTCGGGAAGATTGTACTTGGCTTGGTAATCTCTGATTTTGCGTCTTATGCTAACAAAATGCTCGACTTCATTGATGGGTTGCTTTAATTCCTCGTCTTTAGAGCGAGTGCTTAGCATACAATTGACGGTAAAAATAAAAAATAAAATTGGTTGCCTTAGTCTATATTGCGTAACAAGGGATTTACAGTATTTGACTAATTCAGTCACCGGCAACGGTGCCAAAAACTTGATCGCGACTTGATGAGTCTATCGGGTGTAGTGACTGCAAGTGCACAGTCTATTGCGTAGTTTTAAAAGATATCAAACCCACAAGGACTGATAGTCAAAAACTAATGTTATCTAAAGGTTACTATGTAGAGCTAAGGCTACTAATAAATTTGGGTGTTTTGGTTTAATTGGGAATTAATTAGAATTTAATAATTATTAAAGGACACTGATATATATTTCGTTAACTTAAGGGGTTTAGTACATCATTGGCATTTGTTTTTAGTATTAAAACACAATTTCGATGAAACTATTTGTTGAAAGACCTTCGTCTCGAACTTCCGTTGTATTGAACTAGATCATATCAATTAAGCTCGAAATGAGGGTTTCGATGTTTCATTTAAAACTCAAAAGTATTTTTTGGAAAAAAATAAGATTCAATTAACTTTAAAGCACTTCTGTTGTTTTTAAAATCAATGTTTCGATGACCACTATCTTGTTAAAACCTCAAACTTCCGCTCTTTTGTACTTTAACCTTAGATTGTTTCTTACTTCGGTACAAAAACTATTAAACATTCAATTGGAAATTAAAACCAGAAAAGTATTATTTTTGTTAAAATAATAACGCCAGTTAATTACCGAACCCTTTTCGGTCAAGTTCCACATACCGGTAGAGGGAATTTAGTAGGACATAATATTATTGCAGAACATCATAAAATTAAAATATAAATTCGACAACGCATGCATATTAGAGAATAAATAAATATGTGTATTAAAATAAGAACCTGAAAGAGAATACAAAGAAGTAAATTCCAAAAATGTGTGAGTCCTCCACAAGCCGATAGGATTGACTTTAAGTAAAATAGCTCGAATAAAACTAGAGTAATCCTAAACAATTCTGGAGGTCTGGAAATAAAATAATGTTCCAGTATTTCTCTGATGTGGAAAAATACTACTCTGACGGTGAGGTTTTATTGCCTACGGAATACTACTACTGGAAGATTAATGCTGGAATTCTAAAACTCAAAAGTAAAAAGTAAAATACAATCTAAATAATGTTCAACAAAAAAAATAAACTTCGTAACAAATTTTTTTCAAAGTGCAGGCGAAAAGAGAGAGAGCCAGAAAATTGGAAATTGCTTCCTTTTTATAGAGTCCATTTTTGTTGAGGGAAAATAGGTGACTTCTATGATTCACGTTCTTCATGCAGAGAAAATCCAGGTGACGTGCGCTTATTATGCTCCACTTGTGAAGACTTCGTAACTGTTTGGAACGTGTACGTCATCCTCATATGTCTCGGTCGTAACATCAGTATGTCGAGGGGAACAAAATTTTAGCTCATGTCGTTCGTAACATGCATGTGCCGAGGGGCACAGAAACTTAGCTTGTGCCGGACGTAACGACTTTGTGGCGGGCGGCACACTTCTCTTCTACAGAACTGCATTTTGTTATTTTAAAACCATTTCTTCTTCATTTTTCCATTCTTTTTCTTCCTTTTCTTATTTATGCCTTGCAAATGCTAGGTACCTGAAATATGATTCAAAACTATAAAAAGGGACAAAATGTGACATAATAATCGAATAATCGGAAATTTAATCTATGTAATTTGGACGGAAAATGATATATCTTTTCATGTTATCAAGAAAAGATGCTGATAAATATAATCCAATTTTTCGACTACCGTATCCATAAAGGCATGGAAGTCGATCCGCAGAATAACAAGCTCGTCCTTCAACAAATAAATCTCTGATTGGATGGCAGTTAAAGCGGGAGCCAGATTAAATATGGGAGATAGAGAAAGAACTGGAGAGTCGAGAAAGTTTGATCCAATCTATTCAGGAGATGGGAAGTCATGGTAAAAGGGTGGGGTTTCAGGGTCAATATCCTCATCAGACAGGAAAGAATCGAGATGGTCATAAATCAAGGGAGTCTCAGGAGTAGGTGGTGGTGACATGTGTGGTGTGTCCCAATTATATAACAAGTTATTTCTGTCATGTATGCTTGTCCTAGGGTCAGGTATGGTAAAAAATGGAATTAACTGATTGTTAATGAGTAGTTCGAAGTAACCTGGGCCTAGGTTTCTAATGATACCCTTATTGAAATAGAAATTTATATTCATAGGTTAAAATCTATCCTGATGGACAAGGTTCAGTAGTTGTTGTCTTAACCAGATAACATTATCTATCATGGTCACTAAGCCACCTATGAGAATGGATTCATGTACCGCTCTCGCAAGACGGTGAATGTTTGCTAGCATAAATTTAGCTCCATTTATGGGGCGGTTTTGCGAAGCGCGAAACATGATAAAAAGCTCAGCTCTAGAAACAATGGTAATGTTTTTTGCTTTATTAAAAAGGGTGTTGGCTAGGATTTTATGGAAATATCTTAAATTTGAGTTGTGGATGCTTTCAGAATGCATGTCCTCAGGCTCAGGGTTACTAATGCATGTAATGTCCCCCCAGAAATAATGTAGCTCACCTACATTAAAAAGCTTTTCCTGGAATACGGTAAATGCATCTAGGCTATGTGGGAATCCTAATAACTCTGCTAGCTCTCTGTGGGTGAAGGTGTACTCTATACCAAATAGTCTAAATCTAATCAGTCCTTAATTGAATCCCAGACCGTTGTCAGGTTTGTCGATAATGGAGCTTAAAAACTCTAAAGTTAGTCTACGGTAATAGCTAAATTTTCTCCTCAAAGCAGATGTATCCCATCCTATTTGGCTCAATAAAAACAGAACATTATCCCGAATCCCTAAGGTGATCATAGATGGTCTGTCAGGGTAGGTACTTAATCCCATCTCCCTATCAGAAAGAGACTCAAACCTCCTCCACTGATTTCTTCCTCTAAACACAATGCCCATTGTATCAACCAGATTCATCATGTTAGTGTAACTAGCTAATCGAAAAGTTAGCCTGAAGTAGGTTGACAGTTAGTATTAAGTTAGTAGCGGACAAAATTAAAGAAACGATACTTCATATTTTAACATAAATAATAATAAAAGCAAGAAAAGAAAAGAAAAGCGAAAATAAGCAAAGCAAAAAGAAAAGACTCAAAGTTGGGTTGTCTCCCAAGAAGCGCTTTGTTTAAATTCGTAAGCTCGATATAACATGGGTATTAGTCTAAGGAATGGGATGGCAGCGCATCTAGCCTAAATGTTTCATAATATTATTTATTATCGATGCTATGATAGTGTTTTAGACATTGTCCGTTTACGATGAAAGGTTCTCTATTTGTTCCTTTGATTTCTATCGCTCCATTTTGAAAGACCTATGTAATTTGATGGGACAAGACCATCTTGAGCAAAGTTTTCCCAGAAATAGTTTAAGTCTAGAATTAAATAGGATAACTATATCTCCTTCATTGAATTCTTTTCTAGATATTCGTTTATCATGCCATTTTTTAGTTCTCTCTTTATATATGCGAGCATTTTCGTAAGCGTCTAGTCTAAGTTCTTCTAGTTCATGGATATCTAAAATTCTTTTCTCACCAGCAGCGGTGTAATTTAAATTAAGGGTCTTAATGGACTAATAAGCTTTATGTTCTATTTCTATCGGCAGATGACATGATTTCCTATAAACTAGTTTGTATGGTGTGGTTCCAATCAGAGTTTTATATGTTGTCCTATATGCCCATAGAGCTTCATGTAACTTATGAAGATGTGAAAAACATAAGAAGGGGGGGGGGGGGGGGGTGAATTGAAAAACTTAAATAAAAAACAGCTTAATGACACAGTATTTTTATCCTGGTTCGTTTGATCTCAAACTACTCCAGTCCACCCGTCAAGGTGATTTCGCCTCTCTCCAATGAGGTCTTAATCCACTATTCTCAAAGGATTACAACAGCTACTTTAACAACTGTTAAAGTCTTCTTGAGTATAACCACACACCCGTTTATCTCAAGGAAATCTTTTACAAATAATTGAACAAGAGTGTGTTAACGTTTTCTAACAAAACAATATATCACAACTGTGATAATTACACAAATTATGCTTAGAGTGAAATGAGTTTGCTAAAGCTTTGAATATGCGTGGTTTGGATAGCTTGGCAAATTGTTGGGTGCGTACGTACGTGCTTCTTTTCACAAGAAGACTTGTTTATATAGGCAAGGCAAGAGCGTTGTCCATAAAGCAAGTTTAATGATAATAACACACTTTCCTTTTGAAGAAGATCTTGTCTGAAGAAAGTCGTTAGCATTTAATTTTGTCTTGAATAACCAGTAACGCTTCAAAGTCTTCTTTGCTGTAACTGTTGATAACACTTCAGAGTGTTGATGACTTGGTAAAGATGTCTTTGTTCAGAGTCAGAGTGTACTGGTTTAGGCGTAGAGTCTGGTCATCAAACTTCAGCGTATAATCGGGTAGCTTCAGCGTGTAACACATATTGCTGATCTTCTAATGCTGATTCCATCAGAACTTCTGCATATACAGAACATAATTTTAAGGAGCATATTTGTTCTTTGTATATATCTTTGGATTTATTTATTCTTTGTATTTTGTTATCATCAAAACTCTAATCAAGGGTTGTAGAATCAAACTATATTCTAACAATCTCCCCCTTTTTGATGATGACAAAAACAAGATTTTTCAATTAAAGAATAAAGAATAAAAAGTAGAATTGAGAAGAAAAACTCCCCCTGAGTTGATTACTTCCCTTAAATTCTTTGAGTCCTTGAGCATCAGAATTTAACTACGTCTTTCATCAGAGTTTTGTACCTGTTCAAGCTTTTCAGAAGAAAGAAATTAAGTAGATCATAATGTTTGAGACTTATGTCTCAGTAATCCATTATTGAAAAATATCTTATTCTTTCTCCCCCTTTTTGTCAGTGATCAAAAAGAACATATAATCAGAGCCAAAAAGGATTTATATTAAAATTAGAAGCAACGATAAGACATTCAGAACAACAGCAATGTAACACAAATATTACAGATAACAGATTTTAAAAACAGGGAAAATCTAAGATGGAGGAGGAAGGCGCGTGAATAAAGCTTCCAACAAGCCCTTGATCTGGGTGTTGGTTTCCTCTTGTTTGCTTAACATGCTCTTGATTTCAGAAATTTTGTCATCTTGTTTATCCATCTTTTCCTGCATAATGATATCTGCTCTCTTCAGTTCTTCCAGAGTCTGCCTTTCATAGGAGGAAGCTTGAGAATCTTCAGTAACTGGATGCTTCTCAGAGCATTCTGCAACGTCATCTTTTTGGACCATTTCCTCTGCAGGAATCATCTGCTCTGGAGTATCAGTCAGAATGAGATCTTCTGACTCTGGTTGAACTTTGTCTGTTGGACGATGTTCTGACCAGAGAGCATTGTCCAGAGGGAGAACTTCTTCCCTGAGCAGTTGGCTCAAAACTTGGTCTTCAATTACCTTTAGCAGATTACTGAAATTCTGTTGAACTTGATCATAACTCTGTTCTTGAAGCTTATGAGTTTCAGAACTTAACCATTTTCTGAAACTGGTCCAAAGATAATCTGAAGCAGCATGATTAATCATCTCAAGACTAGCTTGCTTCGGGGAGGTTATCCACTTATGTATTTCTGTTTCAAATATCAATAAACTAGTACCAACATCTGGTGTGGGTTCAGATGGTTTTGGTTTTGGAATGGTTGTTTTGTGGGTTATGGGAGCAAGACGTTCAAAAACAGTTAAATCAATGACAGTTTTGGCATTGTCATCTGGGTTGCTCTTTGGTGAGGGAGTGGGAGAGTCTGGTATAATTATTGGACTAGTTGGGGAATTTGGTGGATTTGATTCTAGTGAAGAGGGAATTTGGGGAATATCCAGAATGGTCAGGGGAATACAGATGGCTAGAGGTTCAGTGATTCCATAAATGGGAATGGTATCAGAATCATCTGTTTGGTTGGATTGAACGTTATGAGATTCTGGTTCACAGGATTCAGAAGGTTGGACCTCAGAAGTTTGAACTTCTGGTTGAGATAGTTCAGGTTGTGGAGAAGGTGGATGAATTTCTGGTTGAGGAGATGAAGGTAGTGGTATTTCTGGTTGTGGAGAGAGGGAAATATCTGGTTGAGGTGCTTCTGAAATGGTTTCAGAGTTTGGATTTTCTGGTATGGGAGCAGAAATATTCTGGTCAAAAGTTTCATTATCGGACAAAGCTTTTGCAAGTTCTGGTTGAGTTATTTCAGTATTTGGATTGATAGGTAGGGAGTGAGTTCCTCTAAGAGTTAAAGGTTCTGAGGGGTCAAACCCTATGTCAAAATCATCAAATGTTTGTGGGGTAGGAATTTCTGATTGGGTAGGAATTGGTTCAGATGTTGATAAAGATATTGATTCTAAAACATTAACAGTAGAAGGATTACCTCTCTTTTTAGCAGCTTTGGGAGTCCGCTGGGATGATCCTTCTGCTGCTGCCTTTTCTTATTCTTCTTCAGCACAACTTCTGGAGCCTTCTGTTGCAAGTCCTGAATGTTTAACTCTGGTGCAGTACCATCTGCTTTACATGCATCCAATTATCTGACGATAATCTCAGGCTTGGAATCAATTTCTGAGAACATGGGGAAATAATCCAGAGGAATCCTTCTACTAGTGATTGTTGCAAAAGAAGTAACACTGGGTTCCTTCTTGATGTTCTCAATAATCTTTATCTTTTTCAGATTCTTCGCATTCAAAGGCTTTCCAACAGTTGCCTCTAAAGAGTTGATTTCCTGTGCTTCTGTTAGATGCTCTATCAGCCTATTCTCTGTCAAAATATCTGATATGAGCCTTCCAAGGGGTATCCTGTCCCTTTTAGTGCGCTCATCTTCTATAGTCTCCTTAACACTCGTCCTCAGATGATTGAACAACAAATGAGCCAGATTCACCTTAGTCTTCTGGGAGATGAAGTAGATCAGAAACTGTTGATCAATGTTTATGTAGTCAGGAGAGCTAGTTGGCTTCCTGTGATTGATGCATCCCAGAATTATCTTGGCCTATATTCTGTGATGATCCTTCAGATCCCTTATCTTGCTGGAGGGAAGACCCAGAGTGAAGATTTCTCTAGCAATTGAAGCAACATCAGCACATCTTTCAGCCATGTCGATACACCTTACGCCACCACCACTGTAACATATCAATCTTGCAATAAGGTCTTAAGTAATAACTATCTTCTTCCCCATTACATATGAAGTAACTTGATGGTTGGAGGATGAAGCATGAATCCAAAATTCCTTCACAAGGATTGGGAACATTGGACCTAGAAGACGGTCAAAATACTTGTTCCATCCTTGAGCCTTTACTTCTTCAGAAAGATTGAACCCATTTTCTTGAAGACTTTCAAAGTCCACAATCAATTCTGAAAGTACTTCTAGGTTGTCAATGGGCGTGAGAAGAGTTCTGAATGGTTCTTCATATTGTTCTATGGATTCTGTTCTCTGAGAACTGGAATTTGGGATGCTTGAGGAATCCATGTTCACACAGAAAATTTGAGAAGAAAGTGAAAGGGTTTTTGATAAAATGCAAATTGAAATCAATTATATTGTAGAGAAAGTGAAAGTGAAAGAGTGTAAATTGTGAAATATACGTTTAAATAGACTTTGAAAATGAAAACTACAAGAGAGAGAAAAATAAATTGTAATGATTATAAGCATTAATGACAGCTGATTTTGGGGGATTTAGAAAGATATTGGAACGGTTACCCATGACATGTGTCTCAATGCATCCAATCAGCGCTTTTGACCTTTTAGAAAAATGAATGTGTGTTCAGCCTCAGAAGATAGCTGATGAATGGATGACAACTGTTTGCTTACGTGAACAACACACTTCTATCCTTGAAATGAAACGCTCAGATCTTCATGGATAGATTCTGATACAGTCTGTACTTCTAAAATTCTGAAGGCAGGTTGATCAGCAGTTCACAGAAAATAACAAAAATTCTGAAGGTTAAGATATGTAAATAAAACAGTTTTATTCTGGGCAAAGCTTCATGCTGAGATGTTTCAGAATGAAGTTAAACCTATCTTCAGAAAGAGGTTTTGTAAAGACATCATCCCATTGATGGTCTGTGTCAATGAATTTTAAATTGAGAATCCCTTTCTGAATATAGTCCCTAATAAAATGATGTTTTATTTCTATATGCTTAGCCCTAGAATGCAAAATAGGATTTTTACTGAGACAAATAGCAGAAGTATTGTCACAGAGGATATGGATGTTACTCTCAAATATATTGAAGTCCTCAAGTTGACTTTTCATCCAGAGAATTTGCGTGTTGCATCCAGCTGCTGCTATGTATTCAACTTCTGTTGTTGATAGAGCTATTGTGGATTATCTTTTGCTGGACCATGAGATCGGATTTTCTCCCAAAAACTGGCAGCTTCCAGAAGTGCTTTTACGTTCTACTCTGTCTCCAGCAAAATCAGCATCACAGTATCCTACTAAGTTGTAATCACTTGATTTTCTATAAAACAAACCCAGATTAGCAGTACCTTTCAGATACTTGAAAATTCGCTTAACTGCTGTTAACTGAGATTCTCTAGGATCTCATTGGAATTTAGCACAAATGCAAACACTGAATAGAATTTCAGGCCTTGAAGCCGTCAGATAGAGAAGAGAACCAATCATACCTCTATAGACCTTCTGTTCTACCTTTTTACTTACCTCTTATTTTTCCAGAATGCACGTGGGATGCATTGGAATCCTTGAGGGCTTACATTCTGAGAGATCAAATTTCTTCAGAAGTTCTCTGACATATTTGCTCTGATGAATGTAAGTTCCTTCTGGAGTTTGATTAATCTGAATGCCCAAAAAGTATTGTAGTTCCCCCATTAGGCTCATCTCAAATTCTGCCTGCATACATTTAGCAAACTCTCTTCCCAGAGAGGGTTTAGTGGATCCAAATATGATGTCATCAACATAAATCTGACATACTAAAATGTCATTCTTAACTGTCTTACAGAACAAGGTTGTGTCCACTTTCCCTCTGGTGAATTCCTTTTCTAACAGGAAGTTACTTAGTCTTTCATACCAAGCTCTGAGATCTTGTTTCAGACCATAGAGTGACTTCTTTAGTTTGAAAACATAATCAGGATTTTTGGAACTTTCAAAACCAGGGGGTTGGTGCACGTATACCTATTCTTCTATATAACCATTTAAGAATGCACTCTTGACATCCATCTGATACAGAGTGATGCCTTTATTAACAGCAAAAGAAATTAAAAGTTTGATAGATTCTAACCTGGCGACTGGAGCAAAGGTGTCTCTATAGTCTATCCCCTCTTGCTGACTATAACCTTGTGCTACCAGTCGTGCTTTGTTTCTGATGACTCCACCTTGCTCGTTAAGTTTGTTTCTGAACACCCATTTTGTACCAATGACGTTGAATCCTTTTGGTTTGGGAACCAGATCCCATACGTCATTTCTGGTGAATTGATTTAGCTCCTCTTGAATTGCCAGAATCCAGTCATTGTCCATAAGTGCTTCATCAATTGTTGTTGGTTCAATCAGAGAAACCAGTCCCATGAGAGATTCTTCAGAATTTCTGAAAGTAGATCTTGTTCTGATTGGATCTTCCTTCCTTCCTAAAATTGTTTCTTCTGGGTGATCAATGCTGCTTCTGGAAGGTCTTTTCTGGAGTTGATCAACAGAAGGTGTTGGATTGCTTGTTGTGACTCTTTCTGATGTTGAGGGAGTGTCTCTGTTGAGAGCCTCTGATGAGTTGTCTTCAGTATCTGTGAGTTCAACTTCCATACCTGCAAGAAATTCATTCTGCTTTGACTTTTGAGAGTCAAGCTTATCATCAAACCGAACAATGATTGACTCTTCAATAATCTGTGTTTCTGTATTGTATACTCTGTACCCTCTTGAGCGTTCAGAGTATCCTAACATAATACACTTTTGTGATTTAGAGTCAAACTTGTTCAAATAACTTTTTGTATTTAAAATAAAACATGTACATCCAAATGGGTGTAAATAAGAAATGTTGGGCTTTCTGTTCTTCCACAATTCATATGGAGTCTTTTCCATAATAGGTCTTACGGAGATTCTATTCTAAATGTAGCACGCTGTGTTTATTGCCTCTGCCTAGAAAATCTTAGCAACATTAGTCTCGTTAATCATGGTTCTGGCCATTTCTTGCAATGTTCTGTTCTTTCATTCTACAACTCCATTTTGCTGGGCAGTTCTAGGACAAGAGAAATCATGCATAATTCCTTTTTCGTTAAAGAATAATTCAAAATCTTTATTTTCAAATTCACCACCATGATCACTTCTGACTTTGACGATTCTAAGATCTTTTTCATTCTGAACTTGGTTGTAGAGGGTAACAAACATAGAGTGTGACTCGTCCTTGTGCCTTAAGAACTTTACCCATGTCCATCTGCTATAGTCATCTACGATTACTAACCCATACTTCTTGCCACTGAGTGAAGCAGTTTTTACTGGTCCAAATAAGTCAATATGCAGAAGTTCTAATGGCTTCGAGGTGGAAACAACGTTTTTGGATTTAAAAGCAGGTTTTGCAAACTTTCCTTTCTGACATGCTTCACACAGAGCATCTGAATTGAACTTCAAGTTAGGAAGTCCTCTGACCAGATTGAGTTTGTTAATCTGAGATACTCTTCTCATACTAACATGTCCAATTCTTCTGTGCCAGATCCATTGCTCGTTGTTAACAGACAGAAGACACTTTACATTCTGACTTTTCAGTTTAGAAAGTTTGATTTTATAGATGTTGTTTTTCCTCTTTCCATTAAATAGGATAGTCCCATCTTTCTGACTAACAACTTTGCATGAATTTTGATTGAAGATTATATAATAACCGTTATCACTCAATTGACTTATGGATAACAGGTTATGCATTAATCCATCAACTAATAAAACATTACTTATAGAGGGGATATTTCCATTACCTATTGTTCCAGAGCCAATATTCTTTCCTCTCTGATTGCCTCCAAAGCCTACGTGGCCTCCAGGCTTAAGTTCCAGGATTTGGAACATATGCCTTCTTCCCGTCATGTGTCGTGAGCAGCCAAAGTCCAGGTACCATGATTGGTGTTTTTGCTTTGCTGCTAAAGCTATCTGCCACATGTATTATTTTATCCTTAGGTACCCACATTTTCTTGGGTCCTGATTTGTTAGTTTTACCAAAACTCTGGTTGAATTTTGGTTTGATAGAGTAATCACACTTGTGTATTTTATGTCATGTGTGTGCCCATATATAAAGTGTGAATCAATTGGAGCATGTTTTATAATTAAATCCATGGCATTTTTTGCTGTAGGTACCTTACTTTGATATCCTATCCCTTTTCTGCCATTTCTGCTAACTCCATAGATCATTGAAGCCATTTTTCTTCTGTCTATGTTTTTAGCCAGAAACTTCTGAAAGATGTGATCACACTCTTTGATGATTTCATCAGCATTGCTGAGAGTATCAGGGATTGTTTCCTTTTGAGAGTTTTGCAACTGGTTTTCTAATTTTGAAATTTTTTCTTTTAACTCAGAATTCTCCAATCTGAGACTCTCAGTCTTATCAGAGTTAGGAGCAAGATTCCTTTTCAGGTTTCTGAATTTGACTCTGATTTGCTGATACCTTTCCAGAATTTCATTAAGGCTTTCAGCTAATTCAGCCTCAGTAAAATTTATAGTAAAGTCAGGGAATACCTCTTCTGTATCGGATTCAGAGTCTGACTCAAAAGCTTCACTACCTTCAGATACGTTTTCCATGAGAGCTATGTTTTCTCTTTCATCATTTGATTCTGAGTTAGCTTCAGATGTGTCAGAATCATCCCATGTAGCCATGTGACTTTTCTTCTTTTCCTTGCCAAACTTCTTTTTGGGCTTCTCCTTCTGAAGCTTTGGGCAATCACTTTTGTAGTGCCCTTTCTCATTAAACTCATAGTAGATGATGTCTTTGTTGTTTGGCTTTTTGTATCCTAAAGAGCCTTCAGATCTTCTGTGTCCAGAGGAGGATTCTGACCTTCTGTATCTGGAGGAAGATTCATTCTGATTTTCTGATCTTCTGGGATTCCTGAACTTCCTTTGCCTCTGTTACCAGAAATGGTTCACCCTTCTGGAGAGGAGAGACAGTTCATCTTCTTCTGATGAGGATCCATCAGAGGTTTCTTCCACAGCCTGCAAAACTTTGGAGTCAGATTTTCTGTTAGATTTTAAAGCTAATGGATTACCTTACTTTTAAGGTTCATCTGCTTCTAGCTCTATCTCGTGACTTCTGAGGGAGCTGACAAGTTCCTCCAGAGAGATTTTGTTGAGATCCTTGGCTAGCTTAAGCGATATGACCATTGGCCTTCACTGTTTTGGCAAGCTTCTGATGATCTTCTTAACGTGATCAACAGTGGAATATCCTTTGTCAAGAACTTTTAGACTAGCAACAAGAATTTGGAATCTTGAAAACATAGCTTCTATTGATTCACTATCTTCCATCTTGAATGCCTCATACTTCTGAATGAGCGCAAGGGCTTTGGTTTCTTTGACTTGAATGTTGCCTTCATGCGTCATTCTCAGAGAATCAAACATATTCTTGGCAATTTCTCTGTTTGATATTTTCTCATATTCTGAATATGAGATGGCGCTGAGAAGAATTGTTCTGGCCTTGTGATGATTTCTGGACTCACGCTTTTGCTGATCAAACATCATTTTCCTATCAATCTTCTGACCACGTCCCTCCTTCGGGTGCGTGTATCCATCAGTCATTGCTGATGTTTTGACTTGGTCCCGCCATTGTGTTTTTCTGACGCTGGATCTTGTACTGACACGGTTAAGTGTTTAAGCTCAGAACCAGGCGCTCTGATGCCAATTGAAGATGTGAAAAACACAAGAAGGGGGGGTTGAATTGAAAAACTTAAATCAAAAACAGCTTAATGACACATTATTTTTATCCTGGTTCGTTTGATCTCAAACTACTCCAGTCCACCCGTCAAGGTGATTTCGCCTCTCTCCAACGAGGTCTTAATCCACTATTCTCAAAGGATTACAACAGCTACTTTAACAACTGTTAAAGTCTTCTTGAGTATAACCACAGACCGGTTTATCTCAAGGAAATCTTTTACAAATAATTGAATAAGAGTGTGTTAACATTTCCTAACAAAACAATATATCACAACTGTGATAATTACACAAATTAAGCATGGAGTGAAATGAATTTGCTAAAGCTTTGAATATGCGTGGTTTGGATAGCTTGGCAAATTGTTGGGTGCGTACGTACGTGCTTCTTTTCACAAGCAGACTTGTTTATATAGGCAAGGCAAGAACGTTGTCCATAAAGCAAGTTTAATGATAATAACACACTTTTCTTTTGAAGAAGATCTTGTCTGAAGAAAGCCGTTAGCATTTAATTCTGTCTTGAATAACCAGTAACGCTTCAGAGTCTTCTTTGCTGTAACTGGTGATAACACTTCAGAGTGCTGATGACTTGGTAAAGATGTCTTTGTTCAGAATCAGAGTGTACTTGTTTAGGCGCATAATCTGGTCATCAAACTTCAGCGTATAATCTAGTAGCTTCAGCGTGTAGCACATATTGCTGATCTTTTGATGCTGATTCCATCAGAACTTCTGCATATACAAAACATAATTTTAAGGAGTATATTTGTTCTTTGTATATATCTTTGGATTTATTTATTCTTTGTATTTTGTTATCATGAAAACTCTAATCAAGGGTTGTAGAATCAAACTATGTTCTAATAACTTAGATAACCAATCTTTCCTAGAGGTTGCTACAGTTTTTTCTAATATTTTCTGAATTTCATTTTTGGAGACCTCTACTTGCCCACCTATTTGTGGATGATAAGGTGTTGCAACATTATGTCGGACTCCGTACTTCGCTAATAATTTTTTTAGGATTTTGGAAATGAAATGGGAGCCACCGTCACTGATGACGAGTCTCGGAACACCGAATCTTGGAAAGATTATGTTCTTGAAAAGCCTGACTACTACTTGCGCCTCATTTGTTGCAGAGGCTACAACCTCAATCCATTTCGAAACATAGTCGACAACAACTAGATGTAGTGATTTCCAAAGGAAGACGATAAGGGTCCCATGAAATTGATTCCCCATACGTCAAATGCTTCAACCTTTATAACACCCTTTTGAGGCATCTCATCGCGTCTAGAGATGTTTCCTGTGTGTTGGCATTGGTCGCAATTTTTAACGGCGATATGGACGTCTTTCCAAAGATTAGGAATATAGAGGCCATATTGTAATATCTTAGCGCATTTCTTTGATGTACTTGCATGTCCTCCATAGGGAGCGACATGACAGTGGAAAATTATGTTTTCAATTTCATTTTCGGTAAAAGATCGATAAAAAATACCAATGGCACCTCTTTTGAAAAGTAAAGGCTCATCCCAATAATAATGTTTAAGGTCATGAAAGAATTTCTTCTGTTTTTGATAAGACATATCGGGTTGAAGCACTCCGGCAGCCAAATAGTTAACTAAATCGGCGTACCATGGTAGCATGGTTGTGGTGTATATTTCTTCCAAAATTTCGTTTGTGTTCTTGTCTTCATAAGTCACAGGGTACTCAGTTATGATACTTTCTAGTTCTAATTGGGCTATAAGGCATTCATAAGGAAAATCATCATTGATGAGAATATGATCTGGTTTGATGCCTTCTATTCTAGATAGGTGGTCAGCTACTACATTCTCGGTGCTTCTCTTGTCTTTTATTTCTAAATAGAATTCTTGTAAAAGTAAGATCCACCTTAGTAATCTTGGTTTGTCGTCTTTGTTACTTAAGAGGTACCTAATTGCAGCATGGTCAGTATAGATAATTACCCGTGCTCCTACTAAATAGGAACAGAGTTTATCTAAAGCAAACACAATAGCTAACAATTCTTTTTCAGTGGTGGCATAATTCTCCTGCACAGGATCTAGGGTTCTACTTGCGTAGTAATCACATGAAGCTTTTTATCCTTTCTTTCTCCTAGGACCGCGCCCACGGAATAGTCACTGGTATCTCACATTATCTCGAATGGTTCGTCCCAATCAGGAGGTTGCATAATAGGTGTTGAAATTAATGCCTTTTTTAAAGTTGTAAACGCGTTTGAACATTTGTCGGTGAAAATAAATTCAGCATCCTTCATCAGCAGTTCGGTTAGAGGTTTGGTTATATTAGAGAAGTATTTAATGAAACGTCGATAGAAACCAGCGTGTCCTAGAAAACTTCTTATTTCTCTAACAGTTTTGGGTGGTTGAAGATTTTCTATAACTTTGATCTTTTCTTTATCTACTTCAATTCCCTTATCAGATGCTATATTCCCTAAGACAATTCCTTGTCGGACCATGAAGTGGCATTTTTCCCATTTCAACACGAGATTGAAACTTACGCATATTTCTAGTACCATTTCAAGGTTTGATAAACATCCTTCAAAACTTTCTCCACAGACATCAAAGTCATCCATAAAAACTTCCATCATGCCATCTAGAAAATTAGAGAAGATGGACATCATACATCTCTGGAATGTTGCAGGGGCATTGCATATTCCGAATGATATTCGTCTATAGGTGAACATACCATAAGGACAGGTGAAAGTCATCAAGATGGATAGGAATTTAGAAAAATCGTGAATAACCATCTAATTTGCAGAAGTAAGAGTGCTTAGATAGTCGTTCAAGCATTTGATCAATGAAGGTTAAAGGAAAGTGATATTACGAGTGGCTTTGTTTAATTTTCTATAGTCGATGCATATTCTCCACCCTATATGAATTTGTTGCGCTATAGATTCTCCCTTAGTGTTGCTGACAACCGTAACACCACCTTTCTTAGGTACGACATGTACTGGGCTAACCCATTTATTGTCGGATATTAGGTATATGATTCCTGCTTCTAGTAGCTTTTCTA
This sequence comes from Vicia faba, assembly GCA_948472305.1. NCBI lineage: Eukaryota > Viridiplantae > Streptophyta > Magnoliopsida > Fabales > Fabaceae > Vicia > Vicia faba. The sequence goes on along the minus strand of CATIWC010002686.1, from coordinate 162,679 downwards.
CTTCCTTTTTGACTATATCTCTTAGAATGGGATTTATTCTCCTTTGATGTTCCCTAGAGGCTTTACAGTCTTCCTCCAGCATAATACGGTGCATGCAGATAGAACGACTTATTCCTTTTAGATCTGATATGTTATAACTTAAAGCGGTTGGGTATTTTCTTAGGACATGTAATAATTTTTCAGTTTCTATTTGTCCTAGATCTGCATTGACTATAACTGGTTGTTCAAGTTCTGTGTCTAGGAATTCATATCTTAGGTCTTTTGGTAGTGTTTTGAGTTCTATTGAAGGCTTATTATGATAGGGTATAGGATCAGGAGTTAGGGCTAGGCATTCACTCATATTTTCATCTCGATATTCAGAGCGCGAATTATGATCTTCTAGAATTGGGGGTATGGGAATCTTTAATAATTCCGAATAAGTGGTTTGTTGTTTCTCCAATTCTTTCGCGCATTTATCGATTTCATCTAGGAAATAACATGAATCGTCGATGGCTGGTGCCATAAGGAATTTAGACAAGATAAATTCAACTTTTTCTTCTCCAACTTCGAAAGTCATTTTTCCATTTTTAACATCTATTATTGCTCCTGCAGTGGCTAGGAATTTTCTACCTAATATGATAGGAATATTGGAGTCTTCTTTAATGTTCATGATTATAAAATCAGTGGGGATATAGAATTGTCCTATACGTACAAGGACATTTCCTAACATACCTAAAGGAAATTTCACTGATTGATCTGCTAATTGTACGAACATTCTTGTTGGTCTTAGTTCTCTCATGTTAAGTTTCTTGCAAATTCATAATGGCATTAGACTAATACTGGCTCCTAAATCGCATAGTGCTTTGTCTATGACAAATTTTCCGATTACGCAAGGTATGGAAAAACTAACTGGGTCTTTAAGTTTAGGAGGCATGTTGTTTTGTATTATAGCACTGCACTCAGCAGTGAGCAATACAATTTCGTTATCCTCAAGCTTTTTCTTATTGGATAAGATTTCTTTAAGAAATTTAGCTTAGGAGGGAATTTGTGTGATAGCTTCTATAAAAAGTATGGTAATGTTAAGTTGTTTAAGAAGTTCAATGAATTTCTTGAATTGACCTATGTTTTCAGACTTAGAAAGTCTTTTAGGATATGGAATAAGTGGTTTACAGGGTGGCGGAGGCACATAAGGTTCTTCTTTATCTACGGCCTCTTTGTCACCTTCTTTCTCTACTTCCTTTAGTTCAGCTTCTTTCTCAATTTCTTTTCCATGTTTTTGGTACTTGGCTGGGTTCTCAATTCTAGGTCCAGTTGTTCCGCCTAGTTCTGTACTGCGTAACAAGGGATTTACAGTATTTGACTAATTCAGTCCCCGGTAACAGCGCCAAAAACTTGATCGCTAACTTTATGAGCCAAAAACAGTGTTTGGGTTAAATTAGGAATTAACTTAAGTCTAATTAATAATGGGACACCGGTATGTATTTCGTTAACTTAAGAGATTCAGTAAATCACTGGAATTTGTTTTTAATATTAAAACACAATTTCGGTGAATCAATTAGTTTAAAAACCCTCGACTCAAACTTCCGTTCTATTGAATATGATCATATCAGTTAAGCTCGAAATGAGAGCTTCCGCTGTTTCATTTAAAACTCAAAAGTATTTTTTGAAAACAAATAAGGTCCAATTAACTTTAAATCGCTTCCACTGTTTTTAAAATCAATGTTTTAATATCCACTATCCGGTTAAAACCTCAAACTTCCGCTCTGTTGATTTTAACCTTAGACGGTCGTTTACTCTCGTACAAAAACAATTAAATATTCGATTGGAAATTAGAACCAGAAAAGTGTTTTTATAAAAAATAATAATGCCAATTAATTACCGAATCCTTTCGGTTAAGTTTTACATACCCGTATCAGGGAATCTAGCCAGATATAATATAATTGCAGGATATCATAAAATTGAAATGTAAATTCAACATCGTATGCATAGTAAGAAATGAATAAATTATGCTTATTAAAATAAGAACCTGAAAGTGATTAACAAAGTTATTAGTTCCAAACAATATGTGTCCTCCACAAGTCGGTAGGATTGACTTGTAGTGAAAATAACTTGAATTAAATTTAAGTAATCCTAAGCAAATTTCGGAAGTCTGGAAACAAACTAGTGTTGTAGTATTTCTCTGATATAGAAAAATAGTGCTTTGATGGTGGGATTTTTAGTGCTTACGGAATACTACGAATAGTTGAAAAGTAATGCTAGAAATCTAACTGGAAAATATCAAACAGAATACAATAAAATAATGTTGAACAGGGAAAGTAAAATTGAAAATAACAATACTGTGTAATTATTCAAAGTTCCCAAGAGAAATCGAGCGTGATGGAGAGAGGAGCTTTTTACTTTTGGTAAGTGCTTCCATATATAGAGTGCATTTGGTTGAGGAGAAGTAGGTAACTTCCCATGATTCTCGTTCCTGAAGCATGGAGAAAATCCAGGTGAACATGTGTTTTGTACGCTTCAATGGCGAAAGGTTCGTAACTGCTTGCATTGTGGCGAGCGTGGTGTGTAACGTGACGTGGGGAATATAATGAATATATGTCGTGGTTGCAACGTGAGACGTGCCGAGGGACACAAAAATGAAACTTGTCCCGGTCGTAACGTCTTGTGGCGGGCGGCACGCTTCTGTTTACAGAAATGCTGCGTTTTGGTGTTTTATAGCCATTTCTTCTTCAGTTTTCCATTCTTTTTCTTCCTTTTATTATTTATGCCTTGCAAATGCTAAGTACCTGAAATATGTTTCAAAAACTATAAAAAGGGATAAAATGTGACATAATAATCGAAGAATCAGAAATTTAATCTATGTAATTAGAGCGGAAAATGTTATATCTTTTCGTGTTATCACCTTGTCGGGGATGCTTATTTTTGTTAACTGATATTATAGTCATAGTTATAGTGTTATTGATAGTTTTTTTCCTTGTTTTTTGTTTTGTTTGTTGATTTTCCAGATTGTATTACTGGTTGCAGTATAGTGGTAACTATTTCAACATTTTAGATAAGTTTGTAAGCTACTGTTTCGAATTGATTTGAAATTTTTTGTGTAAATCAGAAACAAATTGAAGAACAATACTCTTTTAAAGTAAAATTCTAAAAGATTTCGGCCCTCAAAATCGCAAATTCCTCTTTTTTTCTATTTTTAATTAATTTTTTATTGTTTTTCAGTGTTGAAAAAATTCAAAAAAAATCCCAAAATTCTTATTTCAGTTCATTAGATTAAATTTGGTGTTTTTATATTTTTCTAAATTTATTTTAATCGTTTTCCCTCTTTCTATTTGTTTTTTCCTGTTTGAGACATAGTTGATATTTATGTGTTTGTTGATAACATGACTGAACAAAGAACTTTGAGGAAGTTGGTTGTCCCCGATGTGAACTATAATGGTGTATATATTGACTATCCTACAACTGATGCACCTTCTAAATTGAAATCTGATTTAATACACTTGTTGGCAAAGTTTAATGGTCTTGTAGGTGAGGATCCATATAAGCATCTGAAGGAATTTCAGGTTGTGTACTATGCACCTTCCGGGCCTTCACTAGAGGACATTGTCAAACAAATGGCAGTAAATAATCTCCAGTTTCAACAACAAATAGATTATACTCTCCATACTTTGAAAACATAGATTGAACAGCTTGCCACTTTTATGAATGTCATGCAACAAGCTCAAAGATCAAACCAACAACCCTTGGAAGAGAATTTTGTTTTTCCAAAAGATTTGCTTTCTGAGACTGCTGATGATACTTGTACTGATTTATTTGTAGCTGAGTTAACCAATCACCTTCTTAATCATCTTCATTCAACAACAATAACGAAAATCAAATATCCTTGTTGAATTGGATCAAGAGGTCAGAGATAACGTTCAGCTGTGTATTGAAAGGATCTCAGCTGAGTTGAAGATTGTAAAGGGGGCTTCAAGAAATAAACCAATGGGTTTGTCCTTCAAGAACGGGTGTGTTCTTGAGGGTTTGTTAGTCACAGTCGCACAAGTCGGATTAAGCCATAGTGAGGGGTTTGGGAATCAGAGGGATTTCTGCAAACAAGTTGTGGAATAGGAGGATCGATTGTGGATCTTGCAGGGAATCTTGATACAGCTCATATCAAGTGGTGGTTCTTACAAGAAGAAGAAGATCATAAGGACTTCTATTTGTCTGTGTAGTTTAACCTTGTATTCAAACATTCAGCATATTGTTATAAGACTTCTCAGTTTCAATTGTGAAATTGAGAGGGAGACGTACCCACACGTGAGGACGACAATGGGGAACTTCCTTACCAAACTGCCTACGTATCGTTCTTTCTTTCTCTTTATCTTTTTTTACATGTTCCATAATTTTGTGATTCAATTGGCTTGCTGAGTTTTTTTGTCTAATGATAAAAATAGTGGTTCAAATACTTTCCTCAAACCACCACTATTAAATCATCAAACAAGCATATGCCAAGTGTTTGACAAAAATTCCTAACAAATTTCTTAATTCATTGGAAATACTGCTTTAGTGATAAGTGCATTAAAATTTTAAGAAATATGAGTTGTATATTCATCAATTTCATCAAATAAAATCTAGCAAGTTTTTCACATGTCCGGTTTTCTAGTAGTCAGTTCAAAATAGACGGAATTGATTCAGGACATTAATTTTCTGCTGCTTTCAACAAGCTTTGATAAAATAATTTTAAATCCTTCAATAACTAGGAGGTGATCTATTCACCCCCCCCCCCCCCCCCTCTCGATCACTTGCCACACCGTCTAAAAAGTGGTATTAGAGCATCGGTTAGCTGGTGTTTTATGTCTACTAGTAATGCTATGGCCTTTGAACCAAAGGGGGCGTATAATAGAGCTCCTATTTTCAATGGTGAAAACTATGGCTACTGGAAAGACTGCATGCGAGTACACATAAATTCCATTGACAGGAATGTATGGACTGCCATTCAAAATGGTCATTTTCAAATTACTATGAGGAATGATGCAGGTGTAATAGTACCTAAACCTGAGGATCAATGGAATGAAATGGACGAAAAGAAATGGTCGTGTGATTGGAGAGGAAACAATATGATAATCTCAGCACTTTGTGTTGATGAGTATTATAGGGTGTCTCATTGCACGTCTCAATCAAGAGTTCGAGCTCTTTCGCATGAAAAAAGGAGAATATGTCTCTGACATGCATAAGAGATTCGTTCATCTTGTGAGCCGTTTAAATGCACTTGGAAAACCTGTTTCCAATGAAATTGATACTAATAAAATTTTGAGATGTCTTAGTAGGGAATGGCAACCTAAAGTAACAGCTATCAAGGAAGCAAATGATCTCACTATGCTATCAAGGAAGCAACCTAATATTAGGTGGTGGGATGAGGAGCTCTCTTGCAGTGGCCATGAGAGGAGTTCGGAGAAGATTTATGAGGATATTGAAGAATTGAGGATGTTCTTTTAAGCAGTTACCTATTGCCCTCCACTTTACGGTAGTGTAGGCGAAGATATTAGGTTCTATTTTTTTTATTAGTTATAGTTTGGATTTGGGACTATTTACACCTTTTATTTTTAATAATTGATCCCATTTATTTTAACAGATGATTACTAATAGATTTAATCTATATTTTAGAAATATATTTTGGATATTAATCTATATTTTTGGAATATCTTTTTAGAGGATATTATTATATCTTTTTATATCTTTGTTAGGGGATATTTAGGATTTTATTTTGTGTATAAATAGCCTAGTGAGATAGCTCAATGTAATTAATTGTAAATTATTATTCCTTATTTTTGTAGCCGCCATTTAATATATTCTTTTTGCCTTTCATCTCTTCTTTGTGCACCAATAATTGGTATCTAGAGCTCCAGTTTGAAATCCACTGGAAAACGGGAAACACGAGAGAACAATGAGGTGTTGTGTACTAATCGTTGTTTCTGATTTTGGGGATTTGGGAAACACTGTTTTATTGAGTTTCTACGTAAATTTCATAAGGTAGAAGATGAACGGAAATAGCGGCGATATCCATTCCAAACTTCCAGTATTTGATGGTAAAAACTGGAATCGTTGGAAGATCCAGATGCGCATGTTGTTTGGTTCTCAAAATGTGTTAGATCTAGTCATCGATGGCTATGATATGTTAGAAGCAGATGCAACAGAGGCACAGAAGAAAACACATAGGGCGCTAAGGAAGAAAGATCATAAGGTGTTGTTTTACATCCATCAATGTGTTGATGCAAATGTGTTTGAGAAGATTGTTGATTCTGAAACAGCAAAGGCTGCATGGGACACACTGGTCAGATGTTACAGTGGTGACGCATTAGTGAAGAAGGTGAAGCTTCAGTCTCTCAAAGAAATATGAGAATCTCAACATGAAGGACAACGAGAAGGTTTATGATTACATCTCTAGAGTGATTATGGTAACTAATGAGATGAAATCTTGTGGAGAAACTCTTTCTGAATAAGTAATCATTAAGAAGATCTTGAGATCTTTAACTTCTCAGTTTGATTATATTGTGGTAGCAATTGAACATTCCAAAGATCTGAGCACCATGGGAGTTGAAGAGCTGCAAAGTAGTCTAGAGGCGTATGAGTTGTGTATGATTGCGAGAACTTCTGAGAGGGAAGTAGAGCAACAAGCTCTGAAAGTAACTTCTAGTAAGAATTATCGGAAGTAGACTTGGTCAGAAGCCAGGAAGAAAACTAAGGATGGTCAAAGGTCAGAAGCTTCAAACTATGATAGGCAGAAGAATGTCCAGAAGGGAAAGGAGAAGTTTGACAAGAAGAATGTTCAGTGTTACTATTGCAAAAACTTTGGTCACTACACCAAAGATTGCTGGTCAAACAAAGAAAGGAAGCCAGAAGAAGCAAATATAGCCAGAGGTGAGTCAGATGATGAACCTGTGCTATTATTGACTTCTGAACCTGATGATCTGAGTTCATCAGAATGGTGGTATATAGACACAGGGTGTTCAAACCATCTTACTGGAAACAAGAAATGGTTGGTTAATTTTTACTCTGGGAAGAGTACAAAGATCAGATGTCAAACTCATTTTAAACAATGGTAAAGCAGTAGTGATCCAGAATGTATGGTATGTACCTGGAATGAAAAGCAATCTGATCAGTGTGGGACAACTAGTTGAGAAAGGTTTTTTAGTTACCATGAAGGACAATCTTCTGAAGCTGTATGACTGCAATAAGAAGCTGATTATGGAGTCAGAACAGGGAAGGAACAGAACATTCAAGGTGAATGTTAGAACTGCAAACTCTGAATGTCTTTGTGTAACAAGTGTTCTCAAGGAGAATGAGCTATGGCACAAAAGATTTGGTCATCTGAATTTCAGAAATTTAGGGCATCTGAAATCAAAGAATTTGTAACATGGAATTCCTACAATCAAGAAGCCTGAGAATTCATGCAAGGTATGCATGGAAAGGAAGCAACCAAGATTACCATTTGCATCAAAAGTAGCTCCAAGAGAAAAACATGCCTTGAGAGTAGTGCATTCTGATTTGTGCGGTCCTTTTCCAGTAGCACCAACTGAAGGGAATAAATATTTTGTGTCATTTGTTGATGAGTTCACCAGAATGACATGGGTATCTCTCATAAAGTTCAAACACGAAGAAGTTCAGACTGAAGGCTGAGAATCAGAGTGGCCAGACTCTGAAGATTCTTAGAACTGATGGTGGTGGTGAGTATAAATTGACAGAATTCAGAAGTTTCTGTGAGGAGAATGGAATTGAGCATGGGGTTAGTTCTCCCTATACTCCTCAACACAATGGTCTTGCTGAAAGAAGAAATTGTACTTTGCTTGATATGGTGAGAAGCATGTTGAAAGAGAAGAAGCTTCCTCACACTCTATGGGGGGGGAAGTTGTTGCAACTGCATGTTATGTGCTCAACAGATGTCCAACAAAGAAATTGAAGGAAATATTTCCTATTCAGAAGTGGACTAGAGATAAGCAAAGTGTTAGTCATCTGAAGGTGTTTGGTTCTGTATGTTACAAACATGTCCCAGAAGACAGAAGACAGAAGTTGGATGACAGAAGTAAAGTAACGTTAGTGGTGGGGTACCACAGTACAGGTTCGTACAAACTTTATTGTCCAGAAATTCACAAATTTGAGTTCAGTAGAAACGTCATTGTAAAATAATCAGAAGTTTGGAATTTGTAAAGGTCTCGTCCTGACTCTGATGATAGAACTCTTGAAGAAAATTCAGAAACACATGTTTTTGAAGCTGGTAAAGACTCTGACTCTGAAGAAGATACAAAAGAAGAAGATGATTCTGACTCTGACTCTGATGGTGATCCAGACTCTGAAGACAGTCAAAGTTCTAGAGATAGTCCAATTTATGAAGCCAGCGCTTATTAAGGGGAAAGTTCTGGTGTCCAAAGTTCTGAAGGATCAGTTCAGAGGCAACAAAGAGTCAGAAGCATCCTAAGAAGATTTGTAGAGTTTGACATGTTGCAACACACTGAAGTAGACTCTGAAGGAGAGGTTATTCAGAGTGTAATGTTAGTAGACTCTGAAGCTGTGAGTACGGAAGAGGCTTCTAAGAAACAAGTTTTGTTACAGGCCATGAAAGAAGAACTTGATGCTTTAGAGAGAAACAAGACTTGGAAGTTGATAGAACTTCCAAAAGGCAAGAAAGCCATCAATGTCAGATGGTTTTTCAAGTAGAAGCTAAATCCAGATGGATTAATTGGAAAACACAAAGAAATATTAGTAGCAAGAGGCTTTCTACAGAAGCCTGGGTTGGATTACTTTGAATTGTTTGCACCTGTAGCGAGACATGAAACAATCATACTAGTGACTGTAATAGCTGCTAACAGGAATTGGCCTCTGATGCATTTTTATGTATAATCTGCATTTCTGAATGGTCCATTGCAAGAAGAGGTATACGTATCACAACCTCCTGAATTTGAGAAAAAGAATCAAGAAGGGATGGTGTTCAGATTACACAAAGCCTTGCATGGATTGAAGCAAGCACCCAGAGCCTGGAATTTGATGATTGATTCATTTTTCAAGGAACAAGGGTTTCAGATGTGCGAGATGGAGTATGGTGTTTATCTTCATCACACTTCAGAAGGTAATATGATTTTGGTCTGTTTGTATGATGATGACATATTACTCACATGAAGTTCTGAACAAGAGATAACTGAGTTTAAGAAAGTTCTGATGAATGCGTTTGAGATGACAGATCTTGGGAAAATGTGTTTCTTTCTAGGGATGGAATTTATTTATTCTGAGAAAGGAATCATTTTGCATCAGATGAAGTATGAACTTGAATTTCTGAAGAGATTTGAGATAGAGAATTGCAAAGTTTCTATCACACCAGCTGATACGAATCAGAAATTGGACCCTGATTCTGATAGAGAGGATGTGGATGCTACAACTTTCAAATAGTTGGTTGGTTCTCTGAGGTATTTATGTAATACCATACATGATATTTGTTATGCAGTTGGAATGGTTAGCATATTTATGAGTAAACCAAAGTGGTCTCATTACCAAGCTGTTGTCAGGATTCTGAGGTATGTCAAGGAAACTCTGAAGTATGGAGTGTTATTTCTGTCTGGAAGAAAGATCAAATCAGAACATATGAGTTATTCAGACTCTGATTGGTGCGGAGATAGAGTTGACAGAAGTAGTACATCTGGGTAATTATTCAAATTTCTGGGAGGTCCTATTTCTTGGTGTTCCAAGAAGCAACTTGTTGTTGTGTTGTCAACTTGTGAAGCTGAATATATTGCAGGCGCTCTGACTGCATGTCAAGCTGTGTGGATTCTAAACTTGTTGCAAGATCTAAATATTGAAGTAGCCAAACCTCTGAAGTTGATGATTGATAACAAGTTTGCAATCAATCTTGCCAAGAACCCAATGATGCATGGGAGAAGCAAGCATATTGATACCAATTATCATTTTCTGAAGAATCAAGTTCAAAGAGGAATATTAAAAGTTATGCACTGTACCATCCAGAAGAAACTGACAGATGTTCTAACAAAGGCTATCAAGACTGATCAATTTCTTCGCTTGAGGGGTGGAATTGGTGTTGTCAGTTTTGAATAAAATATAAATTAAGGGATGATATTAGATTTAACCTATATTTTAAGAATATATTTTGGATATTAATCTATATTTTAGGAATATCTTTTTAGAGGATATTATTATATTTTTTTTATATCTTTGTTAGAGGATATTTAAGATTTTATTTTGTGTATAAATAGTCTAGTGAGATAGCTCAATGTAATTCATTATAAATCATTATTCCTTATTTTTGTAGTCGTCATTTAATATATATATTTTCCTTTCATGTCTTCTTTGTGCACCAACAATTACTTATTTATAAATAAATAAATTTATACACATAAGATAAATTGTTGTATAAATAATAAATCACTAAAATTTACTAAAATAATATATATATATATATATATATATATATATATATATATATATATATATATATATATATATATATATAATTAATTTCAATATTATTAATTTATCAAAATAATTATTCAATAAATAAATAATTACAATATAATGATAAATAACTAAAATACCACTTTATACCTAAAACAAATTATTGAATAAAAACAAAACTATATAAAATTAATAAATATATATTGTTTATAAAAATATCGGCATGTTACACGTCGCGTTACCGAAACTTAAAACCCGTAAAGCATTTACTTTTGCAACATGACTTTTAAGTAAAAAAAATATTTTTTTCAAGTAAAAGTAGTCTCACAATCAATTTTGATCTGCTTTTGTAAGTCTCAAAATCAATCGTTTGAATATCTAAATCGGATACCGTTTCTGCCTCTTGCAGATTAGTCTTAAGGACAAATATCAAAAGGAATTTAACATTTATGGATTATTTTAAGAAAACAGATACAATGACGAAAATCAAAAACTCATTAACTTACGGGGACGATTTAACCATTTAAAAAATATATAAAAAAATTGGATAAAAAAACAACTATTTATCATGATAATAATAATTTTATATCTTTTATTGAATAAACTAATATATTAATTAACTAAATCAACTTAGTTTATATATGTAATAAAAATGTAATAGTTTATTTAATTTGTTTGAGAGTGAATTTTAATAATGGCCGAAAGGTGTAAGTAAATATAATGCAAAAAAGATGATGATAGTGGTTTAAGAATAAATGAGTGAATTCTGTGGTCGGGGTAAATATATAGAAAGTAATAGAACAAACTATGTCTTTGGTCAACATAATTTATTGTGCCGTTGTTTTTCATTTCAAGAGATTTTCCTATTTATGACCACGAATCTTCACCTCCAAACAAAATCATCAATACCACCATAGAAAACAATCATCTAATCTCATTCTACATTGTTAGTCGTTGAAAAATGTCCAGTGCACCCATTACTCACATCATTGAGATTGATGTCGGAGTCGATTTATCAAATGCTCTCTTTGAATTAGCTCAGCATCGAGGGAGATCCATTAGTGTCCTTAATGGTAGAGGAATGGTGGAGAAAGTCACACTTCGTCAAGCCACAGGGAGAATCGTAACCCATCAAGGAAAGTTCAGTATAATCTCAATCTCTGGGACAATCATTCCATCATCAACATTGGAGAGTGCAGGAGAATTAGAAGTCAACTTATCAACCCCTGCATTTGAGGTGATAAGAGGGATTGTGATTTCTCCTCTAGTGGCCTCAAGTCCCTTGATATTGACTGTTGTATCATCTCCAATTACTGCAGTTTAAAATCTTTCGTCTCGCATCTAGCTTAAGTTAATAACATTTTTATATCAATATATGTCTTGTTGTTTTATGTTTACTCTTTCTTCCGTTGTTTATCTATGACTCTCAATAAATTTAAATTTTCAATAATTATAAATTATGTCTAGTATCATGGTGTATTAACCTAATTATCGTAAATTTTCTAGTACACAAATAATGTATGTGTAAGATCTAAAATTGACTGAAGAACATGTACTATATGGTAGGTTACACATTTAATTAGTCTTTGGAGGAAGACAATCGACATGTTGGTTCCAAAATAGGGTGGTTGAGATTAGATTTAGGTGAAACAAAGTATTTACATTAATTAAGAAATGAAAATGAGAGTGCAATATTGATGTAGGAAACCTAAGACTGTGTTTGAACAAAGGACTTAAATGAGCAAAAGAATTTTTTTGAGGGAATTTAGAATTACTTTCCCTAAATCCATTGTTTGGATTAAACAAAAGAATAGTTATAACAATAACGAAAATCTACCAATTATCTTGTCTAAGTTAAATTGAATAAATTTCAAATGACACATTAAAGTAAATAATTTGATATCCCTCCTTCTTGTTGATTATAGCCTTGTGCAACCATATTTTCTTTGTTTCTTACCACATCTCCTTGCTACTTTAATTTATTTTTGAAATCCCACTTGGTTCCAATGACATGTTTTCCTTTGGGTCTTGGAACTAGATCCAACACATCATTTCTAGTAAATGACTTTATTTCTTCTTGCATAGCCAATATACATTTTGTGTCAAGAAAAGATTCATCGATAAATTTTGGTTTTGTGATAGTGTTTAAGTATGGTTTCGTAAACAACATTGGTCTCTTAACATAAGTTTACTTGCGAGATCGACCAGAGAATCTCAGTACAGTGCTTCAGTTTTCAAGTGTTTTCACAAAGTGTATTCAAAAAGGATTCGTTCGACTAGTGCCAAACAAGTTTATAAGCAATAAAGAAAGACTTGTAAAATAAAAAAAAGCATTTTAAATTCTAAACATAAATGACATAACATCAAAACAGTTAAAAAAAAGTTTATTCAAAGATACATTTCCCTAGTTTGACTCATTTTGCTCGTTCGTTTGGGTACTCTGGGTGAATAACGTATATGAATGTGAAAGTTTGAACCCCTAACACTATGCACCAAGTACTTTATTTATAATACACATATAATAACTGCTTTCTGGAAAGCTTCATGTCTTTGTATGGCACATGTATTTTGCAACTTCTCTCCATGAACCCACGTTCTCCACTCAAACTCATTTTTCCCTCTAAAGCGCTTGCTCTCTTGGTCTAGACTCTTTGGGCTTTTTGACGTTTCCAGTCCTAATTAACTACTTAAGGGGTCTCTTCTGGCCAAGCGTATTTTTAGTTGACTTAGATAATTTCACCTTTTCAAAGAACTTTCTTGGATTCTTTTCTCTTTGTTGGATTTTAGTCCTTGTCAAAAATCCCAGCAAATTCCCCCCAAAATGTCCTTTTCGATTAAAACGGTAGAAATGGAATTTTAGTCTTTCTTTCTTAGTGCAAACTGACGTCATCGTAATCATGACTTTTCCTTCAAATGTCATGTCTGTGAATAAACAACCACTTTCCTATTTTTAGCTTCAACTTCCTAGGATAAATGTGGCCCGTAGCTCAACAACTTCCTCAATTAATCACCATCTGATTGGCACGTGCTTGCCATGTAACCACAATTTTCCCACTTCCTTTCCAAACTTTTGATTTTTGTTTTTATTTTGGACGACACTTCTGGCGCAAACTTCCTTAGAATTTTTTTGATTGGTCGCTTCCCTGGATTTATAGGTAGTCTGATTTCCATCATCACCCTGCTCATACCAGGCATTTTGTTGTAATCCCATGCAAAGCAATACTTAAATTCTTTAAGCAGTTCGACCACTTGATTCTTCATCTTGTTGTCGACCTTGGTGTTGATGTATGTAATTCACTTTGTCGTTCCATCACCCAGTTCGACATCCTCCAACGGATCTTGTGCTTGCATCTTTATTATTTTATATCTTAGGTCGTTCTCAAATCCCAAAGGCTCTTCCTCATATATGCAGTCAAGCCTCTAGCTTTCTGAAGCTTTTGTTTGGCTTGGTTCTCCATGCTTCTCTACCATAATCACTTCAGGCGCCATATTCAAAGTATCTTCAGCCTCTAAGGCCAAATTTATTCTATTTTCGGCCACATAGGCCAAAGTTCTTGCCAGAGCATTTGACTCAGTCATCATCATGAGTTTGTTCTTCCCACCCACCCCGTCGGTTCAAATTTCCCTTCTGTAGCCGGATATGTGTCCAACTTTTCTTGGTCCCAAATGAAACCATGAGTAGGGTGTAAGGTTATAAACTTGATCATATCAGGATGTGATTCCAGCACTGCATCATTAGGATCAAACTGAGGTATAGTAGCTAACGCTTTGTCAAAATTCTTCCTATTGACCACATTCACATCAACAGTAAAATAACAGTGGTGTGCCTCAATGTTCTCCATTGTAACACCTCATTTTTGTATAAATTATTTTAATTAAAATAATTATGTGATGCAATACTTTGTGTATTTTAATGAGCAATGGGATATGTCGTTTTTCCTTGGCATGAGGTGAATACCTTAGAATCTTTAAATAGTTAAGGTCGAGGGGTGTGTAGCTAATTTCGTAAAATTGAGAGTAAATTGAGAATATTATATTATTATTAATATTATTATTATTATTATTATTATTATTATTATAAATATTTAAGATTATGATGATAATTGTATTTTTTTAATAAAATAATTAATTAATTAAAGGAGGGCAAAGTTGGAATATAGATTTAGGGGTCCAAGAGGTTAATTGGTCATAAGAGGAAAATTAGAAGTTGGATCGTGACAATTTTCTTTGAACGAGAGAAGAGAAGCGAATAACGAGAAAGAGAGAAGAAGAGACAATTGTTCAGAAAGGGAATAATTCACGGTAGTGGTTTGGGAATCTACAACCTAAGTTAAGGGTGGAGTTCCGACACTCTAATAGGTGGTATAATGGTAGGGTGTTTGATTTTGGTTTATGTGCAGGTTATTTGATTTAATCCGTTGAAATTGACTATAATCGATGAAGTAATGCTTTGAATTGTGTGGTAATTGATGTATGTTGATAGCAATGATAATTGGATGTTTGATTGTGAATTATTTCATGAAGTTTGTATATTTGTAATTGAGACAAAAGGGTTTTCGTACTGCACTTTACAAAATTTGTAAAATTGTTTTTCATAGGGTGCAATCAATTTGCAATACAGGTGCAATCAATTTGCACTTCCTTAAAATTGTGAAATTTAGCTTCTGGACTGGGAGAAATCGATTTGCATGTTAGTGCAATCAATTGCTCATTGTTTGACAGCATTTTAAAAACATGGAAACTCCATAACTTTTGATTCGGGTGTCAGTTTGACGTGCCGTTTGGACTGTTGGAAAGCTAAAAATATTTTTTACAATGTGGTAATAATTTTTATGACCGTAGTATAATATTTTATAGGAATAATTATGATGTTTGCGTATTTTATATGTGTTTTAATGCAAAATGTTGCGATTGAATGTATCAGTGTTGTATAAACGATGTACGGGGATTTTGCCTGATGTATTGCATGTTAATGATGATGACAGTGGCTTGTATTGGAGAGTGTTCTACCCAAAAAATTTCCCTCTCATTTCTCAAGATATTTCCTACAAATATCTTCAATGACTCGAGCTTGCGCAAGTATCGACTAGGTCAAACAATCTCCTCAACACTGATGCCTCAAATTAGGGTTTGAGTTTTGTACAAAGGAAGTTGGATTTCTAATGTTTCAAATGGCTTTCATGGATCATTATGGACCCTCAGGATTACTTCTGTCTAGTTTCAAGTCTTGGATCACAATTTTTCAAGAAAGTCATTCAAATTATCAATAGGGCGAAATGGACAAAATTAGGATTTTGACTGGAAATGACGGAACTCTGACCTGACTTATTGGTTGGAAGCATGATCACAAGGATCTGTGTGCATCATTTTAACCTAATCGCATATTTCAACTCATATTTTGAGATTAGTGGATTGATAGACGAAATTCGGTCAATTGGTGGAAAAAGTCAACTATACACTAAAAAGTCAAACTTTGACTTTTTGACTAAAATTGAGTCCCAAAATCACATTTCATCAAGACATCTAAAATATGAAATTTGATCATCAAAAAAATCAAGAGAGTAAAAAATCCAACTTTGCAAGACTTGGAAATTTTTCTAAGTATTTTCTAAACTTGATAATTTCATTGCTTCGTGACATCTTTTCACTACAATTCAAAATAATTCAAGATGTTACAAATAATTCAAGTTATTACAAGGTAGAATTTTTTCAATATTACAAATTCTAAAATTTGTCTTGTTTGAACTTTTTCCTTTGACTCAAAACCTTGCCACAATGCTTTGTCTTTAATAAAATCTGCATAAATTGCTCCACAAACCATATTTTGTATCGTGCTATAAACAATGATGTCCAAGCCTACTGTACTGCCAACATAACAACCAAAAACCATGTCAAAAAAACAGCTCTGTTATGCTATCTCTAAACACTGCCACAACACTCCAAAACTGTTGTAAAACAGCCCTGCTATGCTGCTCCAAACCCAGTCCAAGCCTGCATTACCTCAGTCCCATGTTTGCACCAAATTTGCATATGAGAGCTTCATCAAAAAGCAATGAGACAACATACCAAAACTGTACAAAAATTTATTTGTTTCCGCCCTAAATCTCAGCCAAACTTCATCTATGAAATAAATTATTCTCATAACACATAGGAGGTTGGCTTTTAGAGAGAGAGATGAGAGATCTTTTGAACAAAAAATATAAGTCTTTGTAACCTTCGCTCATTCAAAAAACCAGCTCTACTTTCATTCAAAACAGAAACCCTCAATCCATTATTCCATCTTACAAACTCTCCCATTAACCAAACACCTTAACACATAAAGACTGTTCAAACACAAGAACAGTTTCTGTAGTGCCATAATCTTCACCCTCCAAACACAAAAATAGTATTGTACAACTTGGCTGGGTTAGTGTGATTCAACAGTTTGGAACATCTTCCTGGAGATTCATTGAATCCATCACAACATGTTGAAAATTATTCAGACTTAAAACACCAAGTGCAATCTCAAGGTAAGTCTTATTGACTTGGTATTTTTTCATACATTATTAATGATTTATTTTAAAGATAAAATGTAGTAATCATTGCCCTTTTTGAGCTAACCATTTGCTTGTTATTTATGTTTATAAATCATATGCTATAAACTGACCTGTACATACAATAAAACAATGTTTAAGGCAAAAAACTGTAGCATGAGTCGACACATACCCACTTGGGTCGACTCAATCTAGTGAAAAAAATAGGGTATGAGTCGACACATGGCCTTATGCATCGACTCATACTGTTGTCCGAGCCCTAAAACAGAAGGATGAAAGGTGCATGAGTCGACACAAAACGCGTATGTGTCGACACAAACAGGTGTATGAGTTGACACATCCCATTATGCATCGAATGATACTGAGTTGGTTTGGTTTTACAGGGGCAAGGAAAGTTATGTGTCGATACATAGCAACATGTGTCGACACATAATAGTTAAAAATGCAATTATTCCTTTATTTTACACCGTTTTTACATTTTCTTCATTATTATTCGACATGGTTGTAATATTTAAGTCTCCACCTCATCTCCATTTATAAATTGTACTCCCACTCCCCTAATGATGTAATAGCTTAGGATTTTAATTTCCATAATTTACCGCTTTAATATAAATTGTTAGTAATTAGGGTGTGTATGGCAAGATAAAATCAACCTTTAGAAAACCCTAATCTCAAAGACAAAAAAATGCATGCAATCAAATACACTTCGCACACACACACCTCTAGGCTAACCTTGCTCTTTGCCTCGGAAAATAGTCATGTCCCTCGAATATGGGCGTTTTAGCAAAGACCCTCGATAAAATAAAAATATTGTAGTCCCTTGATGTCCCTCGACCTTGCCTTTGATAAACGATCTAGTCCCTTACAAAATTGCTAAAACGTCTCATAAGTTACGTTCAATGACTATACGATTGACCCACCCTTGTCCCTCCACATCCAATGATAGGGCTTCTTACCAATAAATGGTAAGATAGCCACATCTAAAGGAAGAGGAAAATAACAAAGACCTTTTGAGTAGGTAGGATGCTCGTAGTTGCTTGCTTGCAAACTAAAACCATTTTTCATACTTACACTTTCAAAACATATTCAAAAACAAACATATCTTTGAACTATTTTCAAAACCAACACTTTGTATACATTCTTAAAGAGACGAGTATCATTACAAAGTTTTCCGAAAAAAAGGCGTTTTAAAAATACTTTCAAACTTACACCAATCACAAACATATTTCAAACAAAGCAATTTAAAAAGTGATCTAGCAAGAAAGTAAGAGCCCGTAGGTAACTATAGATGAAAAGGGTGCTAACACCTTCCCTTTTCATAACCTACCCCCCGAACTCAAGAAAATATCACAAAAGTTATTTCTTGTTATTTTCACCCTTTTCTGTATTATTATTATTATTATTATTATAAATAATTACGATTATGATGATATTTGTATTTTTTATTTAATAAAATAATTAATTAATTAAAGGAGGTTAAAGCTGGAATATAGATTTAGGGGTCCAAGAGGTTAAGTGGTCATAAGAGGAAAATTAGAAGTTGGATCGTGACATTTTTCTGTGAACGAGAGAAGAGAAGCGAAGAAAGAGAAAGAGAGAAGAAGAGGAAATCATTAGGAAAGGGAATAATTCGCGGTAGAGATTTGGGAATCTACAACCTAAGGTAAGGGTGGGATTCTAACTCTCTAATAGGTGGTATAATGGTATGGATGTAATGATATGCATGTTAGGTTTTGGTGTAGGTTATTTGATTTAATCCGTTGAAATTGACTATAATAGATGAATTGATGCTTTGAATTTGTGGTAAATGATTCATGTTGATATAAATGATAATTGGATGTTAGATTGTAAATTATTTCATGATGTTTGTGTTTTCAGAATTGAGACAAAAGGGTTTTCGTACTGTACTTTACAAAATTTGCAAAACTGTTTTTCATAGGGTTCAATTGATTTATAGTATAGGTGCTATCGGTTTGCACTGCCTGAAAATTGTGAAATTTAGCTTCTAGACAGGGTGCAATCGATTTGCATTTTAGCGAAATCAATTTCTCACTGCTTGGCAGCATTTTAAAAACATGAAAACTCCATAACTTTTGACTCGGGTGTCTGTTTGATGCGTCGTTTGGACCATTTGAAAGAAAAAAATATTTTCTACAATGTGGTAATAATTTTGATGGAAGTGGACTGATATTTTATAGGAATAATTCTGATGTGTGCATATGTTATATGTGTTGTAATGTAAAATGTTGTGATTGAATGTATCAGTGTTGTATAAATAATGTACGGGGATTTTGCATGATGTATTGCATGATACTGATGATGAAAATGGTCTGTATTGGAGAGACATTGATAGGTATGAATAATAAATGTAAATTAAGTTGTTGTATGTTAGTGTCACATGCACTCATGAAATATGGCCTGTATTGGCGAAATATGGCTTGTATTGGTGTTGTTGCCCCATGTTGGCATTTATAAGTTGAGGGTTTTGCCCTATTACGATGGCCTGTATTGGCTTATGAAGTTTTTTCCCTAAGTTGGAATTATTAAGATGAGGGTTTTTCCCTAATAGCACCACATGTATTTTGCATTAGTTTAAGTCGCATTGCATATTTTTGAATTGTTAATGCGATGATGAAGTTGCACTGCATTTTGTTGAATTGTTAATACAATGGTGATGTTGAATTCCATATTGTTAAATTGTTAATATGATGATGATGTTGAATTTCATATTTTTTAATTATTAATACGATGATGAAGTCGCATTTCATATTATTGAATTGTTAATACGATGATGATGTTGAATTGCATATTGTTGAATTTTTAATACGATGATGATATTGAATTGCATATTGTTGAATTGTTAATACGATGATGATGTTGAGTTGCATATTGTTGAATTGTTGATACGAAGATGATGTTAAGTTGCATAATTGGTATGTGTTGTATGAGGAATGACGATAATTATTTATGTATTTGTATAATTATTATGAATTATAATTGATGATTGTTGAGCTTGGAAATTTACATGATATATCTATCGCATACTTATTATTATATAACTTATTATATGGTTGTGATATCTCACCCATTCTGTTTGAATGTTGCCTCTATGTGGGTTACGTACAGATGATCCGAAGTAGATCGATGTCGTGGTTTGCCAAAGAGTTGCCTCATTTTGCATAGATTGGGTCGGTAGCTCTGATACATAAAACTTGGGGGTTTTGCGCATGTTTTGTTTATGTTGGGAGTAAACTTTTGTATAATTGTGTTGTTGAGATTTAGCTATTGTTTATGTTGAATATTTGAAATATCATTTTTATCACTCATGTTGAAGAGTTGAAAGTATTTGTTAATGATGTTGTTCCACTGCGAATAAATGAAATGAAGTTTAAGACTATTGAGTATGTGAGTTTGTTTTGCGTATCTTATTTCATGAGCATTTATGATGTATGAATATGTGGTATCCTATTATTTATGTTTTGTTTTAGAAATTAATTTACTCTGATTTTACTTATTTTACCGACGGGGAAATAGGGTGTTACATCCACAATCCCATCTTGACACCAAATGGATAAACATTGATGCAGAGTCAAAGGCACTGCTCCAAAGCCATGTATCCACTCACGCCCTAACAACATATTATAATTTTCCTTAGACGCAATCACCATGAACAATGTTGGCCTTGTAGTCAAATCAACTGAAAAAATCACTTGAATCACACCCAATATGTGATTTGTTTTACCTTCATAATTCGACAAGACAATATTATGTGGTTTGAGGTCAGTGTCGAACTTACCAATATTTTTTAGCAATGATTGAGGCATTAGGTTCACAGCAGCACCACCATTCACAAATACTTTGTTTACAGGGAAACCATCAACTTTGGCCCTTATGAAAAAAGGCTTAAGGTGGTACATCATCTCATATGTTGGCTTTTCGAACATCACTTCTTGTTCTTCCACTACTCCATTATTCATGAAATAGTAACATAAAGGTTTTGGCCCGCAGATTCTTCACACATGGCTTCTTCTTCATCTCTGGTTGCTTTTAACGCGAGACCATACTCATTAGGCAAGATCGACACGATATTACAATGGGTAATGAATCCATCTTCTGAACTATCTTAAAAGTCATCAGACAATTCTTCATCCATGTTATCATCAAGATCCCTAGATTTCACTGGTGGAGAACTTATAACTGGCATCAACAACCTTTCTTTTGCTCATCGATAGTGCATTTCTTTCTGATCGCTCACATCTTTTGATGGAGAAACTTTTGATGCCACTTCTATTGCAGCTTTTTTGTTTCTTTGAAACCTCTTTCACTGAGCCTTTGTCATTGGATTCTTCCCTTTGTATGTGGGAGGGACATGATATTTCTTTGATGTAATTCCAACTTCAAAAAACTGAGAAGAACTCGACCCCTTCTCCATCATTTCCCACTTCTGACTTGAACCCAAACCTTTCTTTACCACTTTCTAATTTTGGCTAGTCCCCCTAGGGTAGAAAGGAAAAACCCAGTTGTTGCTAGGAGCATCAGATGGTGGCACAAAAGTCCTTTGATATTGTTATACCCCAAAATTTTCCCTCTTCATTTTTTTAAACCCTAGTTGGCTTATGCTCTTGCTAGCATATACATGCATGTATATCATTGGATCCATACTCATGGGATTAAGGAATTTCGTCAACACAACAAAGCTTTCATATTTCTTCAAAGCATGCTAAGCCGTGAAAGATTCGAGTGTTTTTGGTGGGTCTAAAGCAGTACAAATTAGGAACCGTATTTAAACTGATTTGAGTTTAAAAATTTGTATCTCCTGCTTAGGAACAGTGTTTTGAGGTTGATTCTTGAAATTTTAAAACCATCTGGATGTCCTCTCCAACTTTTTTGTTCGGACCAAAGACTAATCCTCAAATAAGGGTCTCTAAATATACAATTCTCATGGAAGTTATACAGTGAAAAATGCGAAGAAAAGTGTGCTAAATCGTTGTTTTGTATGCATTAGAAAATTCATAACTCCCAACTGGATTATCGTATGCGCTCGGTTTGGATTGCCAAAATTCCATCTTGTTGTCGTCTTGATGTTGTCTTTGAAATTCAATGGCTGATTCACTAAAGAAAGACCCGTGAAATTTGAGTTTTTGAAGACATGTTTGTGTCGAACCGGAATTCATTTGTATAAATGTTCGATACGGTAAAATTCACATCTTGTTCGATTTTTACTATATTAAGCTGAGCCCAGATGGGTTGGTTTAAAAATTTTGTTTAATACAATTTGTCCTCATATGCCAAAATCAAACGGTGACTCTAAGGCTTCCGTTTTAGGTCCGTTCCACGTGTGACACAATAAAAATATTGCACAGGAAATTATTTTTCCTGACGCAGGAGCGTCAGAGAAACTTCAAAAATTCACAACTTCCTATTCATTTATCCGATTGAGACCGTTATTTCAGTAACTCATCATAAATTTGATGATCTTCATTTTTCGTTTTGGAGTCGATTCGAGATTCCATACGGATGGTGTCGTTGCACTCTGTGTGCGTATCGAGCTTACACCGTCAAATGGAGGCTCAATTCAATTCTTCATCCAAATCCCAATTGGCTCATGTATATAATCTCGAAATCTGAATTTTCAAGGGGAGGGGGATGATAATTCACAAGAATCTCATAAAACTCAAAACATTTTCTTTCAATTCTCTCAAAGATCAAATCAAGGTTCTACAACTTTTTGATCAAGAACACAACAAATTTTTTTATCAAGATCCAAAGTCAAGATCAAGAGAAATTCTTCTCCGATTGTTGATCCATTTATTGCGATCTCTATACCTAAGCCTCCTCTTCACTTCTATCAGTGAGTTTTCTTGAATTAAGAACTTTCTAAATAAGTGATTATTTAAGAAGAAGTTTTTTTGATCAAGCTTGAATGAGATCTAAGTTGATATTTTGAATTGAGAATTTAGATCTATTGTTAGAATTGTGAATTGATTTGACAAATCATGTGTAAATCCGGAATTGGATAGTGGAATTAAGTGCTTATTGAATTAAGTTGATTTTTTATTATAAAAGTGCTTAATTAAAAAAAACAAGTTGATGATGTTACATGAAGCCTAATTCTTGATCCTTAATCTTTCATGTATTATTTGAATATAGGATTTGAATCATGAAAAATCATATGTTGAATATATGGATACTTTGTGTTTGATTTAATGTCTAAGCCATGATAAAAAGCTCAAAAATCTGTTAATATTTCCTCTGACACGAGGGTAACCGGTTACCCGGTTATGGTAACCAGTTACCATCTATTTCATTCACAAAATTTCAAAACTGTCATGAGGTAACCGGTTACCCAGTTATGGTAACCGGTTACCCCAAG
Source organism: Vicia faba (assembly GCA_948472305.1). Taxonomy (NCBI): domain Eukaryota; kingdom Viridiplantae; phylum Streptophyta; class Magnoliopsida; order Fabales; family Fabaceae; genus Vicia; species Vicia faba. The sequence goes on along the minus strand of CATIWC010002686.1, from coordinate 139,363 downwards.
TCAGAAGCAAAATACAAAACTTTTAAAGTTTTAGTAACCGGTTACCCTGTTATGGTAACCGGTTACCTCACGTCTGTAGCGATTTTCTAGATTTATTGAGTTAGGGTAACCGGTTACCCAAATTCTAATAATCGGGCTCCCAAACTAAATACAGCAAGATCCTTTTTATTTTTCTTCTTTATTTCTTTGTGATTTCTCTTTTGGATTAGTTTTTGCTTGGTATTTTTGACATGTGTGTTGATTGTGCAATGACTCATACTAAGGGATCATCATGATTATATTAATTCATGTTGCACTTTATTTGGGGAATATGAATTCAATATTATTCTTGATTCGTATTTCGCTTTATTTGTGAGATACTGATGTGATTCAGACAAGTTTATACTTTGATCCTCTTGACTTGAGGAATACACATATTTGTTTTGTTATTGTCTGGATTGTATTTTTACACAGGATAATTTTTATGATGATGTCTAATGCACATTATTGGTAGCTTGTTTTCACACGGTTGCTTCGAGGATTATGTTGGATATCCAATTTCTGACTTGCTTTGTTTGATGATGCTAGCTTCCCCGAAGTTCTTCGAGTTTTTTATTTTGGCTTGCTTGCTACGGATTATTATATGTTTGGTATTTCACTGCCTCCTTTTTGTTTCTTTCGCTATTTACAGTTTTCTAAATAGTTCTGAGAGCCCCATGGAGGCAAAGTTGTTGTTTAAAGACCTGTAGCAGGCATTCTGCACTTTATCTGCCGTATGTGTTGTACTTGTGTTTTCTACCTTGGTTGTTGATCGATGAGTCACTCAATTTAGAAATTGAGATCGCGACTTCACTCTCAATGCATGCTCCCTATTGTACCCCAAAATTTCCCCCCTCATTTCTCAAGATATTTCCTCACAAGGATTTTCAAAAATTCAAATTTGCACAAGTACAATTGGGCTTTCAAGCATCAACTCGAAAAAGAGCTTGCCTACTTTGATTTCACATCCTTCGATTGGGATTTTGGCCTCTTTCGATGCATGCTTAGCTTACATCCTTCGATTCGGCTTTTGGCCTCTTTCGATGCAAGCTTGGATTACACCCTTTGATTGAGCATTGGCCCCTGACATGCCTACTTTGATTCACAAAGTAATGGCTATCTGCATGCAGCCTTCGATTGAGCAATTACCTCTTTCCTACATGCTTCGATTCACAAAGAAAAAGCTTTCCTATGGCTAGCATTCATATTAGCACCCACAGAGAATTAGCTATCTCCATGCTAGTTCTGACTGGGCAAAGTCCCCCTTTGAAACAACTTGCCTTCGATTCACAAGGGCAGCGCTTATCTTCTTGCAAGCTTCGACAGGGAAACACCTATCTTCATGTTAGCACCCACAAAGCATTGGCTATTTTAATAATAGCTTCGACTAGGTAGGAAATCCCCTCATGATTGCTTCGATTCCACCTTTGAAAACCTCCAACACACATAGTTGGTGGCTCCTTCGAAGGACATGTAATGGTGGACTTGAAGGGAACACATAGGTGTCCCATTTAAAGGATATACCTTACTAGCCCATTCGAAGAATTGCATCTGATCCCTTCGAAGGACATACATATAGTCCATTCGAAGGATACGCATTTGGCCCCTTTGAAGGGTACACAAAATACCCATTTGAAAGACACATACTGTTTGGGAACAAATGTTGTTGTCTGAAAAGAAGTCTGGTCGAAGGATGGATTTAGTTGATCAAAATGAAAGAGAAATATTCAAGATGCTTGTTGGCCAGAGTCCTATGTGCTGCCAAGTCCAAGCCTACTACGCTAGCCACAACGCTCCAAAACTGCTGCATACCAGTTCTGCTATGCTGCTCCTATATTTCCACCAATTTGGCATACAAATACTGCACCTCGAAGACTACAACAACAGCATGCCCAATTTTTTCAAATTTCTTTTGTTTTCCCTCCTAAACCTCAGTCAACTTCATCTATAAATAAAAGGTTCCATAACACATCTAAGGGGGATGGACAACACATCTGGGGGGCTTTTGGTAGCTGGAGAAACTTTAGTTGTGTAAAAAATCATCAAACTTTTAACACACTCTCAAACCCAGAATCAAAATAACACACACTTGTTTCTGTTCCTTTCAAATCCAACACTAGAAACACAACACTTGTTTCTTTTCTCTTTCAAATACCGAAGCAACCAAACACCTGATTCCTTCTTTCGAATCCAGCATTAGAAACATAACACTTGTTTTTTTATTTTGAATCCAAAAGCACCCAGGGGAGCAACTCAAGGTCCAACACACACATTCCAGCTTCAAGCAAGGTAAGTCACTCTGACCCTAACCCTTTTGTTTCAAGCATCTAAATAACATTTGTTCACTTTTTATTTTTGCCCTTTCGATTGCATTCTTTTCTTAACCAAGTATATGTTAGAAGTAACATGTACATACTCAAATGAAAGAAAAAGTTTCCTGTCAATCGAAGCCTTAGGCTTCACCCCTTACTGCTTCACAGTGGCAAACCAAACGAAAGTTCAGGGAGTGTGAATCGAAGGGTGCACACTCACTTTGACTTCCAGGCCTAATCGAAAGAAGCAGCAAGAAGGGTGAATCAAAGAGTTCATGCTAACACTGACCTCCAGCCCCAAACGAAAGATGAAAATGTGTGAAATTGAAAGGCATTTCTTCGATCCAGGATTCCTTTTCTTTCTCTCTTTTTACACTATTTTTTGTCTTTATATTTTATATATATTTACATTCAATATGATTGTAATAATTAGGACTTTTAACCCCCCACTCGTACATTTGTATACCCCATCCCCCAAATAACATGTAATAGCGTAGGCCCTTTACTTTCCCGCATTTTTATTGCTTTCATAAATGTTAGTAATTAGGGTGTATGGCAAGATAAAACCAACAAGTAGACAACCCTAAATTCAAGACTAAATGCATGCAATCAAACACATTATTCACACAAATTCACCTCTAGGGTAATCTCACTTGTTGCCTCGTAAAATAGTCATGTCCCTCAAATATGGGCGTTTTAGCAAAGATCCTAGATAAAAGATCGATGTCCCTCGATGTTGACTTCGGTAAACAATCTAGTCCCTATACGAAATTTCTAAAACGTCTCATAAGTTTCCTTCTATGACTATACAAACGACCCACGCCCATCCCTTCACATCCAACGATGGGGCTTCTTACCAAATCGATGGTAAGATAGCAACATCTAAAGGAGGAGGATAAGAACAAAGACCTTTTGAGTAGGTAGGACGCTCGTAGTTGCTTGCTTGCTCACAACTAAAAAAACCCATTTTCACACCAACACTTTCAATTGAAACATTTTCAAAAGACAAAGACCTTTGTATGCATTCTTATAGAGACGAGAATCATTACAAAGGCACTTTTCAAAATTAATTTCAAAAACATCTTCCACAATAAACACCTCTTTGAACTATTTTCAAAACCACCACTTTGTACGCATTCTTATAGAGACGAGAATCATTACAAAGATGTTTTCAAAATATTTTCAAACCAACATCACAAAGCATATTTTCAAACAAAAGCAAGTGATGTAGAAAGCAACTAAGATCCGGTATATAACTACGGATGAAAAGGGTGCTAATACCTTCCCTTTTTCATAACCTACCCCCAGAACTCAAGAAAACATCTCTAAAGGTATTTCCTTTTCTTTTCCCCCTTTCCTTTGTTGGATAAAAGAAAAGTCAGTGGCGACTCTTTCTATCCGCAACAATTGCGATCAAACGCAAAACAACCAAGTCAGTTCTTCCACCGTATTACACTCCCTATAGAATTTTATCATTTTCCTTTGTTTCTTGTTGATCGATGAGTCATTAAATTTAGAAATTGAGATCATGAATTCACTCTCAATGCATGCTCCCTATAGGATTTTATCGCTTTCCTTTGTTTCTTATTAATTGATGAGTCACTCAACTTAGAAATTGAGATCACAACTTCGCTCTCATTGCATGTTCCACATAAGATAGTTTTGCTAGGCTTTCTTTGGTATGCTAGACTAGATAGGATTTCTCTAGGTGTGCTCTCTTGGGCTTTTTATTGTTGATTTGTTTTCCTACCTTGATCCTCAATATCTTGGTTAGGCATTTGACTTGAGCTAGCATGCGCTACTCATGACATGTCGTGTGTGCTCTGTTGAGCTAGCTCTGTTGAGCTTATTGACTTGCTTTCTTGATTTCATCCTTGTGTGCATGTTTTGAGATGATTTACCCTTGACATGGTCCCTTAGGAGCTCTCGATTCAACTATAGATGATTTGGGATAAACGTAGTTTTAGGTGATAGACCCTTGCTATGCTCCTTTAGGACTTCTTGATTCATCTATAGATGATAATTTGAGATATACATTAGGTTTGTTATCCACGCATGTCAATATAGGGTAGAGATTTCCCTTCAAAAATAAACTTTAGGATCAATCATTGTATGATAATATTTTGGATTAGATTAATGATAGTCACCCTTAGATGTTTTCTTTTCTTTTGCATCCATTCATTTAAAACAAAAACTTTCTTTTCCTAGGAAAATGCATAAAAAATCTTTTAAATCCTTTTTCAAGGTAAAGAACATCAACGAATTCTTTTCTTTTTTCCAATCGGCTTTTCTCTTCGAAGAGCATGTTAGTTCCTTTCCTTTATAGGTCATAAGTCTCCAAAGGTTGGGCAGCGATGGAATAATTGAATCTAACATTGTTCAATTAAAAAATACAAACCCACCAAAACAAATAAGCCAAATCACGACTGCTCTGATTCCTTAAAAGGGATACATAGGCATTGGGGTAGGGCCCGAACGTGCACGGCTTTATTTTCCCTATATTGTGTTCTCTTTTCTTTTGCATGTATTCCATCTTTCTTTTTACTTTAAACCTTAGACATAAGATTTGAACACACCCATTAGATTAGAATAACAAGAGTAGATACTATAGAGTACTACAGGCGTGGGGGGTGCTAATACATTCCCCTTGCGTAACACACTCCCTTACCCGATCACTCGATCGTTTGATCGTGATTTCACCCTTCTCAGGTTTACCTGATATTTACCTTTCCCCTCCGGTGGGATAAAAAACATTCGATGGAGACTTCATTGATTTTATTATCAATTGATTGTTCGGCCGGTTGTTTCATCTAGCGACTTCATTGGGGAGAGGTCGACAAAATGCTGGTCCATCTCAGAGTTGGTCCTAGATCTTGCTTTCTTTTCTTTGGGTGTTTATTTTTATGCTTTCACTTTATTCATTTGTATATGATTATCTGAGCATATGTTTGCATTGCATTTTATTGCTTTCCATATTTGTTATATGTTGTGTTGGCTTCTGGTTTTTCAGGATGGGGTGGGTGTTACTATGAGGTTAAAGGCCCAATACCCAGGCCAAGTGACAACCATAGGAACCTTAGGAATAGAGTGGAACATGCCGGCTAGTTGACTTAGGTTTTACTATTACCTTCATATCGTCCATGCTCAGATGAGGTACGAATAAGGGGCTAGCATTTTCCCTTAGGTGATATGGCGATAGTTTCTCAAGAGTAACCTCGATTCTGGGTAAATCGACCTTACCCTGACCTAGTTTTCACACGCGAGTAGGGAAGAACTTGATTATCACATGTACAATTTGTGACTATGTTCTGATGGTGACTTTTGTGCTCTGTAAGCGACCGTGTTGTTTTGATGGTTCTCAGATTTATTTTGAGTTTCTGATCCGTTGACCAAGAGATTTATTTGGGTTCATGTTCCGGACTTCTAATCCTAATGCACCCGACATGTTCAAGAAAAGCACAACAGTTAATCAGCATTGTTGAAATGTTGATCCTATGTTTGTTGCATTTGCATGCATATTTATTTTGTAAAAGAAACGCAATATATATATATATATATATATATATATATATATATATATATATATATATATATATATATATATATATATATATATATATATATATATATATATATATATATATATATATATATATATATATATATAACCTGCATATGCATTTCATTTCCAAGATTAATCTAAGGTTTTCCATTAGCATCAAGGATGTATAACAACACGGAGACAAGCACAAAGCCTCTCAAAACACTGGTACTTGCCAGTTTCCATGCATTGGTGGTCGATTATGAGAGGTAGAAGCTCTTGTGAGAGGGTCGAATGAAAAATGTTTTCAGAGGACAACATGGAAATTTATTGCCATTGGTGAATGATGATTTTAAAGAGTAGGCCGTGAGAACACTTCTTCAGTTCTATGATCCATAGTTGCGCTGTTTTACTTTCTGGGACTATCAATTGGCATGGAATCTCGAGGAATACGCACACATTATAGATGTCAAGGTGACTAATGGTATTCCTTTTGTTCAAGTACCGGAGACTCCGGACTACATGGTGATTTCCAAGGCTCTTTATTTGAACCACGGTGAAGTTGAAAATAACTGGATTAAGAAAAGCGACACAAGTGGCCTCTCTCTCTCTCTCTAAATTATCTGATAGCAATGGCCAAGGTTTTTTCAAGAGGTGAGAATTGGACCGCACTAAACGTGCTTATGGTAGCCATGATTTATGGTTTGATCCTTTTTCTGGTTTCCGAGAAGTTGGTGCATGTGTCTGCGTTATATGTCTTCATGAATGGTAACCCGGTACCAACTCTACTTGCTGACACTTATTACACCATCCACTCCCGACATGGGAAGAAAGGGGAAGTCATGTGTTGTGAGATTGTGCTTTACAAATGGTTGATGATACATATGCCTACAAAAGGGCATTTTGTTCATGTTTCTGAGTCGTCTTTGTGGTCTCAGCGTATCATGGGACTTACTTCGTATGATATTGTTTGGAAAAGTGTGATGGGCCTAAAAGAGATCATTATAGAGTGCAGAGAATTCCCTAATGTTCCGCTCATGGGAACAAGGGGCTGCATTAACTATAATCCTATCCTAGCACTCCGTCAGTTAGGATTTGTAATGATGAATAGACCCACTGAGTGGGAAGTGATGGACACCATTTATTTTGGCAAAAGGGAAGATGCAGTTTTACTTGGAAAGGTGAAAATGCCCTGGGAACACATTCACCATAAAGGGAAACTTTCTTTTAGCCAGAATGGAAGCGTAGCTCATGGTACTTATACAAGTTGGATTCAGGACCACGTGAAAGAGATACAGTTACCTTACATAAAAGGGAAGTTGTTATATCCTTAACCTAATTTTGACCTATTGGTTAACGGTCAGATGGTTGATTCTTTATCTCGTGTTGAACAGTCTTCTGTGTAGCCTGTGCCAAGAGGATCAGAATTCGTACCTATGGTGTGTTTTAAGAATTTCAAGGCCGAAAATCTCAAACTCCAAGCTAAGCAGGAAGAGATGGACATGAATCTCTCTTTTTCCTTACAAGACAAAAGGAAGCTTATGGAGGAGGTTAAGTTGAAAGACCAATTTCTAGAAAGATATGGTTTGCTTGAGCGGTCAAAGAGGCTTAAGGTCGAGGGTTCTGGTATAACTAGTAGAAAAGTTGAAGAACTGTTGATTAGTCAACAAGAGATAGAGAGACTTCGGTTGGCTAAAGACAAGTTAGAAGTTAAACATTGCGAAGAGGTTAAGGCTTTGAAGAAAAAGCTCCGATAAATGGATGTTCAGTTGACTCAAGTGGTGAAAGAGTTAAAAACGATGAAAGCCTAGGAGGCAAACCAAGGTAGGATTCCAGCAGAGGAAATCGATATGGGAGATACGGGTCCCAAAGACTATGAGCTCAAGTACCATTGTTTATTGGCTTTGATGAAGAAGAAAGGCTTTGTAATTAAAGATCCATTTTCAAAGGATGATTAGTAAAGTGTTTGCTAATCAGGCTTTTCGTAGGAGTCTTTTGGAATTTTCTTTTCAGTTTTACTTGTTGATAAGGTCACTGTCAGTCTTGTTGGACGGGATCTTTGTGGTGATCGAATTTTCTTGTATTAAGAATATTTTGTATAGACGCTTGTTTAATTTTATGATATGAGCAGTTTTTATTCAGTTGTTTGTCTCTAGTTGCTCTATCTTGTTGTTTATCCTATTGCTTATTGATGCTTGATGAGGGACTGCAGGATATCCATGGAAATGATAAAACATTTTCATGGATAACCATTCATCCATGCACATCATATCACGACAGGTGGTTCCGACAGGTTTTATTATCTTTGATATGGGTTTCTTTTCAGAGACTCCTGCCACAAATTCTCATCGTTATAATACTCAAGCGCTTCCAAAAGAAGAATGGAACAAATTCAAGCATATGCCATGGCTATAGGTACCAGGATGGATACTCGAGTCGACCAATTGATGGAAATCATTCAGAATATGACTCGTAAACAAGATGAGATGAGAGCAATGATTATGAAGCCTGCTGAAACTGTGAACAATGATGGTGAAACCTTGAATTCAAATCTAAAAGTGGTTGTCATCAACAATCCTAATGATACTCTGGGTGCTCAGAATGTGGTTGAGAATTCGGGAGGTGCTCGGAATGTAAATCTGGATTCGAATGTCGGTATGATATTCAGAACGGTCAACTTGTAAATCTCGACATTCCTGCAAGTAACTAAGGTATCCCTGTAAATCATTTGTTTTTCATAGGATATAATTGATTAAATTCGATTGTATGCATGTTCCTAAATTTAATTGCGTGTTATTGTTTGCTTAATTCACTAAATCGTCATATTCTTATCTGTTTGTTTAATTCGGTAACAGGAACATAATTCGTATGATTTTGATAAGCACTTGTCTGATTGATCTCATAATAGAATAGGATCAAAACCGTTTAGGGATTGGTGTTATCATAACATATGATAAGTCAGAACCCGAATCAGTAGGATTAGTCGTTTTAGCTTATTGAATAATCACTTATTTTAATCTATTTTTATAAGTGGACCTTAAACCAAGCCCTCCCCCAATTCGATTTCTATTAGTTAATAATAATACAAAAATCCTCTCGATATGATACTCGAGATGTCGTTAATGTAACTACATTTAAAATTTACTCATTTTTTATTCGCGCGCGACAACGGATCACTCTGCCACGCCAATTTTACTGGTTCGATTGTCCTCTCTCGAAGTTGCTACTTCGACCTTTGTCACGACCTCCACGACCATGTCCTCTTCCTCGAAAGTTTTGAGAAAATAGTATTTTTTTGTCTTTGATTGACTCCTTAGTTTATTTTACTTCATCGTCTGCTTCTTCTTTCATTTTTATCTTACGTTGTTCATGTGCTTCAAGAGAACCAGCGAGCTCATCGATTGAGAGCATTGAAAGGTCCTTCGACTCTTCTATTGCACACACAATATTCTCAAATTTATTTGTTAAGGATCTCAAAATATTTTCAACAACTCGTGCATCAGTTACTGTTTCGCCATTTCTAGTGAGTTGGTTCACAACCTTTTGTACACGCGTGATGTAGTCAGATACAGTTTCTAACTCCTTCATCTGCATCATCTCCAATTTGCCACAAAGAGTTTGGAGTCAAACTTGCTTTACTCGGTATGCTCCTTTGAAAACTTTCTCTAACGTGTCTCATGCTTCTTTCAACGTAGTCGAACTGGAACTGTGGCGAAAATCCAGGTGAACATGCATTTTGTACGCTTCAGTGGCGAATGGTTTGTAACTGCTTGCATTGTGGCAAGTGTGGTGTGCATCGTGAAGTGGGGGATATAATGAAATTTGTCCCGGTCGTAACGTGAGACGTGTCGAGGGGCACATAAATCAAACTTGTCACGATCGTAATGTCTTGTGGCGGGTGGCATGCTTCTGTTTACAGAAATGCTGCGTTTTGCTGTTTTATAGCCATTTCTTCTTCATTTATCCATTATTTTTTTTCCTTTTCTTCTTTATGCCTTGAAAGTGCTAAGTACCTGAAATATTTTTCAAAAACTACAAAAAGGGATAAAATGTGACATAATAATCGAAGAATCGAAAATTTAATCTATGTAATTTGGGCGGAAAATGTTATATCTTTTCGTGTTATCACCTTGTCGGGGATTCTTATTTTTGTTAACTAATATTATAGTCATAGGTAGAGTGTTCTTGCTAGTTTTTGTCCTTGTTTTTTTGTTTTGTTTGTTGATTTTCAGGGTTGGATTAATGGTTGCATTATAGTTGTATCAATTTCAGCCTGTTAGATAAGTTTGTAAGCTACTGTTTCGAATTTATTCGAAATTTTTTGTGTAAATCAGAAACAAATCAAAGAACAGTACTCTTTTAAAATAAAATTCTAAAAGATTTCGGCCCTCAAAATCGCAAATTCCTCTTTTTTTTCTATTTTTAATTAATTTTTTACTATTTTCAATGTCGAAAAAAATCAAAAAAAAAAACTCAAAATTCTTATTTCAGTTCATTAGATTAAATTTGGTGTTTTTATATTTTTCTGAATTTATTTTAATCATTTTCCCTCTTTCTATTTGTTTCTTCCTGTTTGAGACATAGTTGATATTTTTGTGTTTGTTGATAACATGGATGAACAAAGAACTTTGAGGAAGTTGGTTGTCCGTGATATGAACTATAATGGTGTATATATTGACTATCCTGCAACTGATGCACCTTCTGAATTGAAATTTGATTTAATACACTTGTTGTCAAAGTTTAATGGTCTTGCAGGTGAAGATCCATATAAACATTTGAAGGAATTTCAAGTTGTATGCTTTGCACCTTCCGGGCCTTCACTAGAGGACATTGTCAAACAAATGGCTGTAAATAATCTCCAGTTTCAACAACAAATAAATTCTACTCTCCATACTTTGAAAACACAGATTGAACAACTTGCCACTTTGATGAATGTCATGCAGCAAGCTCAAGGATCAAACCAACAACCCTTGGAAGAGAATTATGTTTTTCCAATAGATTTTCTTTTTGAGACTGTTGATGATACTTGTACTGATTTATTTGCAGCTGATTTTCCATCATTGTCTGATTTTGATGATGTTTACTCATGTGATGATTGTACTAACACTAACCATTATTTTGTTTGTGTTGAGATTGAGGTTGTCTTGCAGGATGATGTTTCTCATGTAGATGAAGTCATATATGAAGTCGTTTATGCCGCTGAAGCTCTCGACATCCCTGTTACCCCAACCATTTCGTCCATCAAACAACCTCCTCCCTTAGGGCTTAAACCACTTACTGACGATCTAAAATATGCCTATTTAGAGAGGAATGAAAAGCTACTGGTTATAATTTCTTCTAACCTTGATTTTGATCAAGAAAATAAGCTTTTGAAAATTTTGAAGAAGCATAAGAAGGCAAGTGAGTGGACTTTGGCTAACATTCCCGATATTAGCCCATCCATGATTTTGCATAGGGTCTCAATTAAAGTGGAAGATGAAACAAAAGTAGTGAGGCAACACCTCAATCTTTTGATCTTTGGTGTTATGGAAAATAAGATCACATGCTCATTCAACACTTTTACTTATGAAAGATTCTTCTTTGATCCTGGAATAAAAGGAGAAGGCACCAATAAAAATTTTAAGTTCAATGGACATTACCCAAAGCTACTCCATGAGAGCCCCATTTTGGAAAAAGAGAATGTAGAAGATCTCTCTTTGAAAAATGATTCTTATGTGATCTCTTATCCTCCTTGACTATTCGAGTGTGTTCTTTCCTTTCTCTCATTCTTATTTAATAGTTATGTAATTTCATTGAGGACAATGCATGTTTAAAGTGTGAGGGAGGGAATCATTTATCTTCTTTGTTTTTTGTCTGTTTGTTCGTTGTTTTGTTTTGTTTTCAGTTATTATCGATGCATGTTTTAAGTTATTTTCATATATCCTTAGTGTGCAAGATTAGTATATATCGATGCAATCTTAATCGAAGAAGAGTTTGTAGCTTGGAATGAGTAGCTAATGATGTTGTTGTGTTTCTTTAGTTTTTGATTTTATTTTTCTCAGAGTGCAAAAGTTCAAGTATGAGGGAATTTGATCAATGCATTTTGATGCACATTCTTCCATGTTTGTACTTAAGCATTTCTATATTTTACTTTGTTTATTTTTATGTTTTATAATGTTTTTCTAATTTAGTTTTTTTTGGTTTAATTTGATTTTCGTATTTAATTTTCAGAATTTGCAGCTTTCATTGAAAAAATCATAACTGGAGCTACAAGAATTGGATCGAGACGTTCTAATATGTATTGAAAAGCTAAGATAAAGAGCTAAAACTTTCATATTGGAGCCAAAAGCTAATTCGAATTGTAGCAGGCTTAAATAATTCGTTAAAGTTTCAGCATGAGATACATTTTGTTTTGGGTCTTTTTGGTGGGTTTGAGTTATGTTTTTGACCCGGTTTGTTTTGTAAGTGGAAACCATTATTTTTCTTTATACGCTTGCTATGAAGAACTAATTCTCGAAGTCAAATCCTGCTGCTTACGGGTTCCATTACTTTGAGGTTATTCAAATACCAATTTAAATTCGATTTTTGTTCAACCATTCTCTATGAAATCATTTGCTTAATTTGATTGGAATTGTTTGCTTAATTCATTTGTTGTTCATAGGATAGAATTGATTAAATTCGATTGTATTCACGTTCCTAAATTTAATTGTGTGTTATTGTTTTCTTAATTCGCTAACTCGTCATATTCTTATCCGTTTGTTTAATTCGGTAACAGGAACATAATTCGTATACTTTTGATAAACACTTGTCTGATTGATCTCATAATCGAATAGGATCAAAACTATTTAGGGGTTGGTGTTATCATAACAGATGATAAGTCAGAACCTGAATCAGTAGGATTAGTCGTTTTAGCTTATTGAATAATCACTTATTTTAATCTATTTTTATAAGTCGACCTTAAAACCAACCCCTCCCTCAATTCGATTCCTATTAGTTAATAATAATACAAAAATCCTCGCGATACGATACTCGAGATGTCATTAACATAACTACATTTAAAATTTACTCATTTTTTATTCGTGCGCGACAGAGAATCACTCTTCCACGCTGATTTTGCTGGTTCTATTGTCCTCTCTCGAAGTTGCTACTTCGACCACTTCGACCACTGTCACGACCTCCACGGCCACATCCTCTTCCTCGAAAGTTTTGAGAAAAGAATACTTTTTTGTCTTTGATTGACTCCTTAGTTTGTTTTACTTCATCGACTGCTTCTTCTTTCATTTTTATCTTACGTTGTTCATGTGCTTCGAGAGAACCAGCGAGCTCATCGACTGAGAGCGTTGAAAGGTCCTTCGACTCTTCTATTACACACACAATATTCTCAAATTTATCTGTTAAGGATCTCAAAATCTTTTCAGCAACTCGTGCATCAGTTACTGTTTCGCCATTTCTAGTGAGTTGGTTCACCACCTTTCGTACATGTGTGATGTAGTCAGATACATTTTCTAACACCTTCATCTGCATCATCTCCAATTTACCACAAAGAGTTTAGAGTCGAACTTGCTTTACTCGGACTGCTCTTTTGAAAACATTCTCTAACGTGTCTCATACTTTATTCGACGTAGTCAAACCACCACCATAAAACCCTCAGCAAAAGCCTCTTTGGTAACTTCTACCAACAACTATGCCAGCTCACTGTATTATCCACGAATAAGCCTTGAAAATTTTGTAGTTAATCAAAATTTTAATAACAAAATTATGTTTGATATTACACACGGCTGAGCCGTCAGTAAACTTTCCATCAAGCCCTGGATAACGTATTTTAATATTGAGAAAAGGAAGCACATGGTTAAGCCTTCCGTAATAATTTTATTGACAATAATATTCTATATGAATTTCCTTGCCATCTTCAGCTACGAGACACAATCACATTCAAAACATGGTAAAGTTAAAAATTATCATTGTAAAATCATAATAAAATTTTATTAAGTTCAACTAACAAAAAGAAAAGGTACTCCATAGTGTAGCATCAATTCTCACATCTTATTTGGAGTAAATTTTAGAGCAATATGTATAACTACACAACTCATCAGTTATTAGTGTTGGTGCAAGGTGATGAAATTGAGGAAGAAGAAAGGAAAAGATAAATGCTATAAAGCTGCCACAAATGATTGAAAGAGAATTGATTGTATTAAATGAAATCTAGTACACCTATTTATACACAAAAGTAGTAAAGATAAGAATGCCACATAGGTCCTAAAGAGAATATCCAAAAATTACAAATACTAAATTACCCTCTAATACCAACTCGTAATTTAGTAACTATCAGAAATTAACAACACCAATTTTATTTCTCAAGCGAAGAAACTGGTCTGTTTTTATTGCCTTCGTCAGAACATCTGCCAGCTGATTCTGAGTGCTACAGTGCAGAACTTCTAACACTCCTTTCTGCACTTGACTTCTCAGAAAGTGATACTTCGTCTCAATATGCTTGCTTCTTCCATGCAGCACTGGATACTTGGCAAGATTGATTGCAGACTTGTTATCAATCAACGGCTTTAGAGGTTTCTCTATCTGAATCTCCAAATCCTCTAGAAGATTCAGAAGCCAGACAACTTGACATGTAGCTACAACACCTGCAATGTATTCAGCTTCACATGTTGACAGAGCCACAACAGGCTGTTTCTTGGAACTCCAAGAAATTTGACCTCTCAGAAACTTGAACAAGTAACCAGAAGTACTTTTTGGTCAACTCTGTCTCCACACCAGTCAGAATCAAAATAACTCACTAATTTTGATTCTGTCTGTCTTCCAGAAGGAAATAGCACTCCGTATTTCAGAGTTCCTTTGATATACTTCAGAATCCTGACAACAGCTTGATAATGAGACCACTTTGGTTTGCTCCTGAATCTTCTAACCATTCCAATTGCATAACAAATGTCAGGTCTGGTATTGCACAAGTACCTAAGAGAACCAGCCAACTGCTTGAAGATTGTAGCATCCACAGAATCACCATCAAAATCAGAATCCAATTTAAGATTGGTTTCTGATGGTGTCACAACAACTTTGCAATTCTACAACTTAAATCTCTTCAGAAGTTCAAATTCATACTTCAGCTGATGTAGAATGATACCCTTCTTTGAGTACAGAAGCTTCATTCCTAGAATATATACCATATTTCCCAGATCTGTCATCTCAAATTGATTCATCAGAACTTCTTTGAACTTGACTATATTTTCTGGACAACTTCCTGTTAGCAATATGTCATCAACATATAGGCACACCAGAATCATATTGCTACCAGAATGCTTCACATACACACCATATTCCATCTAACATTTCTGAAACTTCTGCCTCTTGAAAAACGAATCAATTTTCAGATTCCAAGCTCTGGGCGCTTGTTTCAATCCATACAAGGCTTTATGTAACTTGTATACCATCCCTTTCTGATTCTTTTTCACAAATCCAGGAGGTTGCGACACATATACCTCTTCTTGTAACGGGCCATTAAGAAATGCAGACTTCACATCCAGATGTATTAAAGGCCAATTTCTATTTGCAGCTAAAGCAATCATCAGTCTGATAGTTTTGTGTCTAGCTACAGGCACAAATACCTCAAAGTAATCTAGTCTAAGTTTCTGAAGAAAACCTCTAGCCACTAGTATCGCTTTGTGTTTGCCAATTGATCCATCTGGCTTAAGCTTCACCTTGAAAACTCATCTGACGCTGATGGCTTTCTTCTTTTCTAGAAGCTTCTTCAGCTTCCAATTTTTGTTTCTTTCAATAGCCTCAAGTTCTTATTTCATGGCATTCAACCATACTTTCTTCTTGAGAGCTTCTTCAATACCCACTGATTCAGAATCTACTAACATGGCACACTGAATGACTTCTCCTTCAGAATCTACTTCAGTATCATGCAACATGCTAAAATATGTAAACCTACTTGGTATTCGTCTGATTCTTTGTGGCCTCTGAGCTTGTTCTGAATCTTCTCCAGAACTCTTAACAATTCTAGCTTCTAGACCTTATCTAGAACTACTTCCTTCAGAATTACCACCTTCAGAGTTACTTCTGGAAGCTTATCCTCCAGACCCTATGTCTTCAGAGTTTTTCCTTCCAAAAATATAATCACCACCAGATTCTGGATCATGACCAGAATATGGATCTGAATCAGATCCACTATCAGAATCTCTCTTAGATTCTGACTCATCTTTAGAGTCTTCAAATTCATATTCTGACTCTGAATCGTCTTCAAAAATTTATGAAGAATCTTCAGAAACTAACTCCGGTGTTGGCGCTACACCAGAATCTGATTGAAGCTTGTTCCAATCCCATGTTTCTGACTCTTTTACAATAACTTCTCTGCTGATTTCAAGTTTGTTGGTTTCTGGACAATAAAGCTTATAGGAACTTGTATTGTGGTACCCCACCAGTAAGATTACTTTGCTTCTAGCATACAATTTCTGTCTTCTAGCCTCTGGAACGTGTTTGTAGCATACAAAACCAAACACCCTCAGATGGCTAACACTTTGTTTGTCTCCAGTCCACTTTTCTAAAGGAAAAATTTCCTTCAGCTTCTTCGTTGGACACCTATTCAGAACACATGCTGATGTGGCAACAACTTCTCCCCATAACATATGAGGTAGCTTCTTCTCTTTCAGCATACTTATGGTCATATCAAGTAAAGTTTTGTTTCTTCTTTTAGCAAGAACATTGTGTTGAGGAGTATATGGATTAATAACCTCATGTTCTATTCCATTCTCCTCACAGAACTTATATAACTCTGTAGAGTTATACTCACCTCCACCATTTGTTCTCAGAATCTTCAGCTTCTGACCACTCTGCTTCTCAGCCTTCACCTTGAACTTCTTAAAGTCAGTAAACACTTCATGCTTGAACTTGATGAGTGTTACCCATGTCATTCTTGTGAACTTATCCACAAAAGACACAAAATATTTGTTTCCTCCAAGTGAAGATACTGGAAATAGTCCACACACATCAGAATGTACTACTCCCAAAGCATACTTTTCTCTGGGGACTACTTCTGATGCAAATGGCAATCTGGGTTGCTTGCCTTTCATGCATATCTCACATGACTTCTGAGGCTTCACAATCTTTGAAATGCCATGTATAAGTTTTTTATAAATTAGATGCCCTAAGCTTCTATAGTTCAAGCGCCCCAACTTCTTGTGCCACAACTTACTGTCACCTTCAGCACCTTCTGCACTAAGACACTCTACTTCAGTTGTTTCTACATTCACCTTGAATATTTTATTGCTTCCCTGCTCATACTTCATAATCAACTTCTGATTAGAATCATACAATGTCAAGAGGTTATCCTTCATAACCCATGAGAAACCTTTCTCAATGAGCTGACCCACACTCATCAGATTGCTTTTAATTCCAGGAACATATCAAACATCTTTGATCAGAATGTTTTTTCCATTCTTCACTCTGACTCTGACATTTCCCATACCTTCTGCATTAAGATACTTATCATCAGCACATTTGATCTTTGTTCTCCTTCTAGAGTCAAAGTCTATCAACTATTGTTTGTTCCAGTCAAGTGGTTTGAACAACCAGTGTCCATATACCACCAATCTTCTGAACAGTTTCCATCAGAATCAGTAGCCATCAGTAGCACAAGTTCATCATCAGAATCTCCTCTGGCTATATTTTCTTCTTCTGATTTCCTTCCTCTGTTTCTATAATCTCTGGAAAAATGTCCAAAGTGTTTACAACAGTAACATTGAACTTTCTTCTTGACATACCTTTCCTTTCCCTTCTGATATTTATTTTCATCAGAAGTTGAGGTTTCTGACTTCTGGAATTTATCACCACGTCTATTCTGCTTCTGATCCTTCTTGAAAAAAGAAGCATTCAGAGCTTGCTCCACTTCCCTCTCAGAAGTTCTTTTAGTCAGACGCAACTCCTGCGTTTCTAGTTTGCTTTGCCACTCTTCTATTCTCATGGTTTCCGGATTTTTAGAATGTTCAATAGAAACAACAATGTAATCAAACTGAGGATTAAGTGACCTCAGAACCTTTTCTATGATTACCTGTTCAGAAAGTGTTTCTCCACAAGCTTTCATCTCATTAGTGATCAGAATCATTCTGGAGATGTACTCAGAAACTTTTTCACTGTTCTTCATGTTGAGATTCTCATATTGCTTTCGCAGGGATTGAAGCTTTACCTTCTTTACTGACGCGTCACAACCATAACATCTGACCAGTATATCCCATGCCTCCTTCGACGTCGTCGAATCAACAATCTTCTCAAACACACTTTCATCCACACACTGATAGATATAGAACAGAGCTTCCTGATCCCTCTTCCTCGTAGCTCTTTCTGCATATTTTTGTTCTTCAGTAGCATCTGCTGTAACTGGAACATAACCTTCAGTAACAAGATCCAGAATATCCCGAGCATCAAACAGCACACGCATTTGTATCTTCCATCTGTTCCATCTTTTACCATCAAAAACTGAAAGTTTAGTGTTCAAACTACTTCCTCCACTCATCTTAAACCTTGTACGAATTTCAGATCTAAGATTCTCACTCAGTGTTTCCCAAACCCACAGAATCAATGTGATTTTGTTCAGATTTTTGTTCAAGATTCAATAAAAATCAGGAACCAAAAATCAAACACACAACTCACTATCACTCGTGTTTCCCAGAATTTCAGAACAAACCAAGAGCTCTAGATACCAATTTGTTGGTGCAAGGTGATGAAGTTGAGGAAGAAGAAAGAAAAAGATAAATACTATAAAGCTGCTACAAATGATTGGAAGAGAATTGATTGTATTAAATGAAATCTAGTACACCTATTTATACACAAAAGTAGTAAAGATAAGAATGTCACATAAGCACTAAAAAGAATATCCAAAAATAGCAACTACTAAATTACCTCTAATAATTAGTAGACAAATTAGATAACACATGAGATTAACAATGCAACCATTGAATGTCAAGCACACATAAAATATGAGACAAAATTGCTGCAAGTGTGATAACTACGTACCTTTTCCTTTGGGGAGAGTATAATATTCAAGATAATGGTCTCTCTAGACTTAAGGATATATTGAAGCCTGCTTCGTTCATCTAGAAAAATGTCAAGCACAAGTTATATTAGCTCAATGAATTGTAATATGATTATTAGCTCAATGCAAGTATAATCATCTCAAAGTTGATAATGAATTGTAATATGTTTGAAAGACATATTTTTTATATTTTTCATCTTTCTTTGACGATAACTACAAATAGTAATTTAATATCATGGTAGAAATTTTATATATGTGAAGTAAGTCTAACCTGCAATGTTAACACAAATGGTCCATTCCATCCAAAAAAACAAATCCAATGATTGTGTCATTTATGTCCTGTAAAGAGTGGACTATCATTTTTATTTAAGCACGCATTTTTGTTATTTAATCTTGTCATCACAAGTAAATATTTGACTTCAATAAACCACCTACTAACAAAATATAAGAATGAAAAATGTGCTCTTCATGACAAGTAAATTATGGGATTCAGAACGATATTTATAAAAGAATAAGAATGTCAGTTATAGCTGAAATTCACTTTAGGACCATCATAAAATCCAAAAAGCGGTAACAACAATGAGGTACAAAGAGAAGGAGAACTGTCTTCACCTTCAGACAACAAACATAAGCTTCGGAAGCAAATTGGAAAAAGAATCCTCGTATGCCTCGTATGCATTATAACAAGAATATTGGAAAAATGAAAATTGCAAAACTAATGAGGAGGTGGCCATAGGAAGAGAAGAGAACAATATTAGGTGGTGGGATGAGGAGGTCTCTTGCAGTGGCCATGAGAGGAGTTCGCAGAAGATTTGTGAGGATATTGAAGAATTGAGGATGTTCTTTTAAGCAATTACCTATTGCCCTCCACTTTACGGTACTGTAGGGGAAGAAATTAGGTTCTACTTTTTTTGTTAGTTATAGTTTGGATTTTGGACTATTTACACCTTTTATTTTTAACAATTGATCCCATTTATTTTAACACACGATTACTATTAGATTTAATTTATATTTTAGAAATATATTTTGGATATTAATCTATATTTTAGGAATATCTTTTTAGAGGATATTATTATATATTTTTATATCTTTGTTAGAGTATATTTAGGATTTTATTTTGTGTATAAATAGCTTAGTGAGATAGCTCAATGTAATTCATTGTAAATCATTATTCCTTATTTTTGTAGCCGTCATTTAATATATTCTTTTTGTCTTTCATCTCTTCTTTGTGCACCAACAATTGGTATCTAGAGCTCTAGTTCGAAATTCATTGGAAAACGGGAAACACGAGAGAACAGTGAGGTGTTGTGTGATAATCGTTGTTTTTGATTTTGGGGATTTTAGAAACACTGCTTTATTGAGTTTCTACGTAAATTGCACAAGGTAGAAGATGAACAGAAATGGCGGCGATATCCATTCAAAACTTCCAGTACTTGATGGCAAAAACTGGAATCGTTGGAAGATCCAGATGCGCATGTTGTTTGGTTCTCAAGATGTGTTAGATCTTGTCACTGATGACTATGATCTGTTAGAAGCAGACGCAACAGAGGCACAAAAGAAAACACATAGGGCTCTAAGGAAGAAAGATCAGAAGGCGTTGTTCTACATCCATCAATGTGTGGATGCAAATGTGTTTGAGAAGATTGTTGATTCTGAAACAGCAAAGGCTGCGTGGGACATACTGGTCAGATGTTACAGTGGTGAGGCATCAGTGAAGAAGGTGAAACTTCAGTCTCTCAGAAAGAAATATGAGAATCTCAACATGAAGGACAACGAGAAGGTTTCTGATTACATCTCTAGAGTGATTATGGTCACTAATGAGATGAAATCTTGTGGAGAAACTCTTTCTGAACAAGTAATCATTGAAAAGATCTTGAGATCTTTAACTTCTCAGTTTGAATATATTATGGTAGCAATTGAACATTCCAAAGATCTGAGCACCATGGGAGTTGAAGAGCTGCAAAGTAGTCTAGAGGCGTATCAGTTGCGTATGACTGCGAGAACTTCTGAGAGGGAAGTAGAGCAGCAGGTTCTGAAAGTAAGTTCTGGTAAGAAGTATCAGAAGTAGACTTGGTCAGAAGCCAGGAAGAAAACTAAGGATGGTCAAAGGTCAGAAGCTTCAAACTCTGATAGGATGAAGAATGTCCAGAAGGGAAAGGAGAAGTTTGACAAGAAGAATGTTCAGTGTTACTGTTGCAAAAACTTTGGTCACTATACCAAAGATTGTTGGTCAAACAAAGAAAGGAAGTCAAAAGAAGCAAATATAGTCAGAGGAGAGTCAGATGATGAACCTGTGCTATTGTTTTCTTCCGAACCTAATGATCTGAATTCATCAGAATGGTGGTATATGGACACAGGGTGTTCAAACCATCTTACTGGAAACAAGAAATGGTTGGTTGATTTTTACTCTGGGAAGAGTACAAAGATCAGATGTGCTTATGATAAATACCTCAATGCATAAGGTATGTGAAATGTCAGACTCATTTTAAACAATGGGAAAGCAGCAGTGATCCAGAATGTATGGTATGTACCTGGCATGAAAAGCAATATGATGAGTGTGGGACAACTGGTTGAGAAAGGATTTTTAGTTACCGTGAAGGACAATCTTTTGAAGTTGTATGACTGCAATCAGAAGCTAATTATGGAGGCAGAACAGGGAAGGAACAAAACATTCAAGGTGAATGTTAGAACTGCAGACTCTGAATGTCTTAGTGCAACAAGTGTTGTCAAGGAGAGTGAGTTGTGGCACTGAATATTTGGTCATCTGAATTTCAGAAATTTAGGACATCTGAAATCAAAGAATCAGGTACATGAAATTCCTACAATCAAGAAGCCTGAGAAGTCATACAAGGTGTGCATGGAAGGGAAGTAACCAAGATTACCATTTTCATCAGAAGTAGCTTCAAGAGAAAAACATGCCTTGGGAGTAGTGCATTCTGATGTGTGCGGTCCTTTTCCAGTAGCATCAACTGGAGGGAATAAATATTTTGTGTCATTTGTTGATGAGTTCACCAGAATGATATGGGTATCTCTCATAAAGTTCAAACACGAGGTGTTTGCTGAATTCAAGAAGTTCAGACTGAAGGCTGAGAATCATAGTGGCCAAACTCTGAAGATTCTTAGAACTAATGGTGGTGGTGAGTATAAATCGACAGAATTCAGAAGTTTCTGTAAGGAGAATGGAATTGAGCATGTGGTTACTGCTCCCTATACTCCTCAACACAATGGTCTTGATGAAAGAAGAAATCGTATTTTGCTTGATATGGTGAGAAGCATGCTGAAAGAGAAGAAGCTTTCTCATACTCTGTGGGGGGAAGTTGTTGCAACTGCATGTTATGTGCTCAACATATGTCCAACAAAGAAATTAGAGGAAATCTTTCCTATTCAGAATTGGACTGGAGATAAGAAAAGTGTTAGTCATCTGAAAGTGTTTGGTTCTGTATGTTACAAACATGTTCCAGAAGTCAGAAGACAGAAGTTGGATGATAGAAGTTAAGTAATTTTACTGGTGGGGTACCACAGTACAGGTTCGCACAAACTTTATTGTCCAGAAATTAACAAAGTTGAGTTCAGTAGAGACGTCATTGTAAAAGAATTAGAAGTTTGGAATTGGGAAAGGTCTCGTCCTGACTCTGATGATAGAACTCCTGAAGAAAAGTCAAAAACACATGTTTCTGAAGCTGGTAAAGACTCTGACTCTAAAGAAGATACATAAGAAGAAGATGATTCTGACTCTAACTCTGATGGTGATCCAGACTCTGAAGACAGTCAAAGTTCTGGAGAAAGTCCAATTTCTAAAGCAAGCGCTTCTGAAGGGGAAAGTTCTGGTGTCCAAAGTTCTAAAGGTTCAGTTTAGAGGCAACAAAGAGTCAGAAGCATCCCAAGAAGATTTGTAGAGTTTGACATGTTGAAAGACACTGAAGTTGACTCTGAAGGAGAAGTTATTTAGTGTGCAATGTTAGTAGACTCTGAACCCATGAGTACGGAAGAGGCTCTTAAGCAACAAGTTTGGTTACAGGCCATGAAAGAAGAACTTGATGCTTTAGATAGAAACAAAACATGGATGCTGACAGAACTTCCAAAAGGCAAGAAAGTCATCAACGTTAGATGGGTTTTTAAGTAGAAGCTAAATCCTGATGGATCAATTGGCAAATACAAAGCAAGATTAATAGCTTAAGCAGTTACCTATTGCCCTCCACTTTACGGTACTGTAGGGGAAGAAATTAGGTTCTACTTTTTTGGTTAGTTATAGTTTGGATTTTGGATTATTTACACCTTTTATTTTTAACAATTGATCCCAGTTATTTTAACACATGATTACTTATTTATTTTACTTATTTATAATTAAATAAATTTATACACATAAGATAAATTGTTGTATAAATAATAAATCACATAAATTTACTAAAGTAATATAAGTAATATATATATATATATATAATAAATAATTACAATATAATGATAAATAATTAAAATATCACTTTATACGTACAACAAATTATTGAATAAATAATAAAACTATATAAAAATAATAAATATATATTGTTTATAAAAATATCGGGATGTTATACGCCTCGTTACCGAACCTTAAAACTCGTAAAGTATCTAATTTTGCAACATGAAGTAGTCTCACAATCAATTTTTGACCTGTTTTTGAAAGTCTCAAAATCGATCGTTCGGATTTCTAAATCGAATACTATTTCCGCCTCTTGCAGATTAGTCTTAAAGACAAGTATCAAAAGGATTTTAACATTCATACTTTATTTTAAGAAAACAGATACAGAGACGAAAATAAAAAATTCATTAACTTATGGGGATGATTTAACCATTTAAAAAATATATAAAAAATTGGATAAAAAAATAACTATTTATCATGATAATAATAATTTTATATCTTTTATTGAATAAACTAATATATTAATTAACTAAATCAAATTAATTTATATATGTAATTAAAATGTAATAGTTTATTTAATTTGTTTGAGAGTGAATTTTCATAATGGCCAAAAGGTGTAAGTAAATATAATGCAAAAAAGATGATGATAGTGGTTTAAGAATAAATGAATGAATTCAATGGTCGGGGTAAATATATAGAAAGTAATAGAACAAACTATGTCTTTGGTCAAAATAATTTATTGCGCCGTTGTTTTTCATTTCAAGAGATTTTCCTATTTATGACCACGAATCTTCACCTCCAAACACAATCATCAATACCACCATAGAAAGCAATCATCTAATGTCATCCCTCATTGTCAGTCGTTCCAAAATGTCCAGTGCACCCATTACTCACATCATTGAGATTGATGTCGGAGTCGATTTATCAAATGCTATCTTTGAATTAGCTCAGCGTCGAGGGAGATCCATTAGTGTCCTTAATGGTAGAGGAATGGTGGAGAAAGTCACGCTTCGTCAAGCCACAGGGAGAATCGTAACCCATCAAGGAAGGTTCAATATAATCTCGATCTCTGGGACAATCATCCCATCATCAACATTGGAGAGTGCAGGAGAATTAGAAGTCAACTTATCAACCCCTGCATTTGAGGTGATAAGAGGGATTGTGATTTCTCCTCTAGTGGCCTCAAATCCCGTGATATTGACTGTTGTATCATCTCCAATCACTGCAGTTTAAAATCTTTCTTCTCGCATCTAGCTTAAGTTAATAATCTTTTTATATCAATATATGTCTTGTTGTTTTATGTTTACTCTTTCTTCCATTGTTTATCTATGACTCTTAATACATTTAAAAATTCAATAATTATAAATTATGTCTAGTATTATGGTGTATTAACTTAATTGTCGTGAATTTTCTAGTACACAAATAATGTATGAGTAAGATCTAAAATTGACCGAAGAACATGTACTATATGGTAGGTTACACATTTAATTAGTCTTTGGAGGAAGACAATCGACATGTTGATTCCAAAATAGGATGGTTGAGATTAAATTTAAGTGAAACAAAGTATTTACATTAATTAAGAAATACAAATGAGAGTGCAATATTGATGTAGGAAACCTAAGACTATGTTTGAATGAAGGATTTAAATGAGCGAAAGAATTTTTTGAGGGAGTTTAAAATTATTTTCCCTAAATCCATTAATTGGATTAAAAAAAAGAATAGTTATAACAATAACGGAAATCTACCAATTATCTTGTCTAATTAAATTGAATAAATTTCAAATGACACATTAAAGTAAATAATTTGATATCCCTCCTTCTTGTTGATTATAGCCTTGTGCAACCACGTTAGCTTTTTTTCTTACCACGTATCCTTGCTACTTTAATTTATTTCTGAAATCCCACTTGGTTCCAATGATATGTTTTTCTTTGAGTCTTGGCACTAGATCCAACACATCATTTCTAGTGAATGACTTTATTTCTTCTTGCATAGCCAATATCCATTTTGTGTCAAGAAAATATTCATCGACATATTTTGTTTCTGTGATAGTGTTTATCTCTGGTTTCAGTAAACAACGTTGGTTTCTTAACAAAAGTTTACTTGCGAGATCGACCAGAGAATCTCAGTACAGTACTTCAGTTTTCAAGTGTTTTCACAAAGTGTATTCAAAAGGGATTCGTTCGACTGGTGCCAAACAAGTTTATAAGAAATAAAGCAATACTTGTAAAATAAAATAAAAAGTGTTTTAAACTGTAAACATAAATGACATAACATAAAAACAATTGAAAATAAGTTTATTCAAACATACATTGCCCTAGCTTGACTCATTTCGCTCGTTCATTTGGGTACTCTGGGTGAGTAGCGTATATGAATGTGAAAGTTTGAATCCCTAACACTATGCACCAAGTACTTTATTTATAATACACATATAATAACTACTTTCTGGAGAGCTTCATGTCTTTGTACGCCACATGTATTTTGCAACTTCTCTCTACAAACCAACGTTCTCCACTCAAACTCATTTTTCCCTCCAAAGCGCTTTGCTCGCTTGGTCTGGACTCTTTGGGCTTTTTGACGTTTCCAGTCCTAATTAACTACTTAAGGGGTATCTTCTGGCCGAATGCAGTTGTAGTTGACTTAGATAGTTTCACCTTTTCAAAGAACCTTCTTAGATTCTTTTCTCTTGGTTGGATTTTAGTCCTTGTCGAAAATCCAAGCAAATAAATTGCCCCCCAAAAATTTCCTTTTCGATTATAACTGTAAAAATGGAAATTTTTGTCCTTCTTTCTTAGTGCTAACTGGCGTCACCGTAATCATGAATTTTCCCTCAAACGTCATGTCTGCGAACAAACAACCACTTCCCTGTTTTTTAACTTCAACTTCCTAGGATAAACGTCGCCCCTAGTTTAACAACTACCTCAATTAATCACCATCCAATTGACACGTGCTTGCCATGTAACCATGATTTTCCCACTTCCTTTCCAAACATTTGATTTTTGTTTTTATTTTGGATGACACTTCTAGCACAAAATTCCTTGGCATTTGTTTGACTGGTCTTTTGCTTGAATTTATAGGTAGTCTGATTTCCACCATCTCCCTGCTCATACCAGGCATTTCGTTGTAATCCCACAGAAAGAAATACTTAAATTCTTTAAGCAGTTCGACCACTTGATTCTTCATCTTGCTGTCGACCTTGGTGTTGATGTATGTAATTCACTTTGACGTTCCATCACCCAGGTCGACATCCTCCAACGGATCTTGTGCTTGCATATTTAGTATATTATATCTTAGGTCTTTCTCAAATCCCAAAGGCTCTTCCTCATATATGCAGTCAAGCCTCTAACTTTCTGAAGTTGTTGTCTGGCTTGGTTCTCCAAGCTTCTCAACCATAAAGGCTTCAGGCGCCATATTCAAAGTATCTTCAACCTCTAAGGCCAAATTTATTCTATTTTTGGCCACATAGGCCAAAATTCTTGCCAGATCATTCGACTTAAGCATCATCATGAGTTTGTCCTTCCCACCCACCCTGTCAGTTCAAACTCCCCTTCTGTAGTCGGATATGTGTCTAACTTTTCTTGGTCCCAAATAAAACCATGAGTGAGGTGTAAGGTTAGAAACTTGATCATATCAGAATGCGATTCTAACACCGCATCTTCAAGATCAAATGGAGTTATAGTAGCTAACGCTTTGTCAAAATTCTTCCTATTGACCACATTCACATCAGTAGTAAAATAATTGTGGTCTGCCTCAATGTTCTCCATTGTAACACCTCATTTTCGATATAAATTATTTTAATTAAAATAATTATGCGATGCAATATTTTGTGTATTTTAATGAGAAATGGGGTATGTCGTTGTATCTTGGCGTGAGGTGAATACCTTAGAATCTTTAAATAGTTAAGGTCGAGGGGTGTGTAGCTAATTTCGTAGTATTGAGGGTGCATTGAGAATATTATATTATTATTATTATTATTATAAAAATTATTATTATTATAAATAATTATGATTACGATGATAATTGTATTTTGTTTTTAATAAAATAATTAATTAATTAAAGGAGGGCAAAGTTGGAATATAGATTTAGGGGTCCAAGAGGTTAAGTGGTCATAAGAGAAAAATTAGAAGTTGGATCATGAAAATTTTCTGTGAACGAGAGAAGAGAAGCGAAGAACGAGAAAGAGAGAAGAAGAGGCAATTGTTCGGAAAGGGAAGAATTCACGGTAGTGGTTTGAGAATCTACAACCTAAGTTAAGGGTGGGGTTCCGACACTCTAATAGGTGGTATAATGGTAGGGTATTTGATTTTGGTTTATGTGTAGGTTATTTGATTTAATCCGTTGAAATTGACTATAATCGAGGAATTGATGCTTTGAATTATGTGGTAATTGATGTATGTTGATAGCAATGATAATTGAATGTTTGATTGTGCATTATTTCATGAAGTTTGTGTTTTTGTAATTGTGACAAAAGGGTTTTCGTACTGCACTTTACAAAACTTGTAAAATTGATTTTCATAGGGTGCAATAGATTTGCAGTACAGGTGATATCGGTTTGCACTTCCTTAAAATTGTGAAATTTAGCTTCGGGACTGGGTGCAATCGATTTGCATGTTAGTGCAATCAATTGCTCGTTGTTTGACAACATTTGGAAAACTTGAAAACTCCATAACTTTTAACTCGGGTGTCCGTTTGATGTGCCGTTCGGACTGTTGGAAAGCTAAAAGTATATTTTACAATGTGGTAATAATTTTTATGACATTATACTAATATTTTATAGGAATAATTCTTATTTTTGTGTATTTTGTATGTGTTGTAATGCAAAATGTTGCGATTGAATGTATCAATGTTGTGTAAATGATGCACCTGGATTTTGCATGATGTATTGCATGATAATGATGATGACAATGGCCTGTATTGGCGAGACATTGATAAGTATGAATAATAAATTTAAATTAAGTTATTGCATGTCAGTGTCACATGCATTCATGAAAGATGGTCTATATTGGTGAAAGATGGCTTGTATTGGCGTTGTTTCCCCAAGTTGGCATTTATAAGTTAAGGGTTTTTCCCTATTATGATTGCCTGTATTGGCATTATGAAGTTTTTTCCCTAAGTTGGCATTATTAAGATAAGGGTTTTTCCCTAATGGTACCACATGCCTTTTGCATCAGTGTCACTCGCATTGCATATTGTTGAATTGTTAATATGATGATGATGTCGTATTGCATATTGTTGAATAGTTAATACGATGATGATGTTGAATTCCATATTGTTGAATTGTTAATATGATGATGATGTTGAATTGCATATTTTTGAATTGTTAATACGATGATGAATTCACATTGCATATTTTTGAATTTTTAATACGACGATGAATTCACATTTCATATTGTTGAATTGTTAATACGACGATGATGTTGAATTGCATATTGTTGAATTGTTAATATGATGATGATGTTGAGTTGCATATTTTTGAATTGTTAATACAATGATGATGTTGAGTTTCATATTGTTGAATTGTTGATATTATGATGATGCTGAGTTGCATAATTGGTATGTGTTATATGACGGATGTCGTTAGAGTGAAATGTTGGATTGACTTAATGTTATCCTTGGGATGGACAGTTTGGAGTTAAACCAAGTGATTACAAATTATTTTGATGAATCAATGCACATACTTATGTCGGATGATATTTGTTAAACAAGTAGGATAACTCTTAGAAGGTGAAGCTCAGATGGTCATAATGTTTCAACATTGCATGTTGATCGTGTAGTTGTCAGTGTTGAGTTACCATTGTGTGTGATGTAGTTGTCCTGAGTAATGCTGAAGTGGTGAATTATTATGAATTGCTGTGAGTTTTATATTGGAATCATGTATGTGATTGTTGATTGTCGTTGATATTGCTAACGTGTTTGTGAATCACGAATCAAATTCAAAACTCAAATATAGGAGTAGATTTGTAAAAAGGACTGGAGCAATGGTGTTTTGGAAAATAAATTTTTTGGCAAATTAATGTGCCACTCGAGTTATAAGAAGAATGGGGTTTTGTAAAAGTGTTGGAATGGGTTTTATATATAGAAAATCATGAAAAATTGCTTTTGTACAGTAAGCAATCGATTAGCATTAGAGTGCAATCGATTGCACAGTTAAAAATTTATGGAAAACTGCTTTTTACATGGTGCAATCGGTTGATGTTCTAGTGCAATCGATTGCACAGTGTTGGACATCATGTTTATAAAAACTTCGAAAATTCATAACTTGAGTTCTGGATGTCCGATTTGAGTTCCCTTCAAAGCGTTAGAAAGCTAAAGTAATGAACTTTGTTTTAAAAAATGGTTCTAGTACCTGGAATTGAATTATTTATCACATGGGGATGTTGAATAAGAGGTGGATTTTGCTATTGATCTTGTCCTTGGTACCAGACTTGTTTCTATGCCACCAAACAGGACGTCAGCTTCAGAGTTGGACGAATTGAAGAAGCAATTAGAAGATTTGTTAGAAAATAAATTTGTGAGACCCAATGTACCACTTGGAAAGCTCCATTGTTATTATTTAAGAAGAAAGAAGGTACTACGAGATTGTGCATTGATTACCGATAGTTGATTTTAGTAACGATCGAGATTAAATATCCACTGCAGAGGGATTGAATATTTGACGGACCGGCTGGTAGACGAGTATGTCATCAGTCTAATCGAATTGAGATTGGATTAACTTCATATTCGGGTGAAGGGTGAGGATAATTATATAATATCTTTTAGAACTCTGTGATGGCAATATGAATATTGGATCGGTTTGTTGTGGTGTTTATTGAGGAAATATCTAAGTCAGAATATAGCATGTTGAACGTTGCAATTTGAATTTCTTTGTTGAGAGGGAGGAAACTTTATGCTAAGTTTCCAAGGTGTAAATTATGTTTTGAGGAGACGATTTTTGTTGAGCATGCTATTTGAGGTGATGGTATCTGTGAATCCATCAAAAGTAGATGCAGTTCTACATTGAGAGGCTTCGAAGTTGGTTATAGAGACTAGAAGCTTTTTGGACATAACTTATTTTTGTTTCATTTTGTTTGAGATGAGGTCAAGAATGATATATTGTTAATGAATGAGATATTAGTATTAGTAAGGATATGAAGGTATTGGAGCAAACATATAGGAGTGCAGATTATGCCAATTGAGAATGTTTAGAGTGTAGAGATCTTTGAGGAAAAGAGAAAGTTAGATGGTAGAGTGGATTGTGCTTTGTTGATAATATAATATCAACATGTGTCAAGAAAATTTTGGATGTTTTATAAGCAACCGAGATGTGGAAATGGTGATATTGAGATTGTGATTGAAATGACATCCAAATGTAAAGTTATATGATTCATCGAGGATATAAGGATAAATGAGATACTGAGGATTTATTGATGTTATTAAAACCATTTTCTTGGATAAATACTTCATTTGGAGCGAAATGACTTGGATTGTACTTGGTGTAATGGCAATTCTGATATTGGGAGAATATTTAACAATTATGTTGTACTACGAGTATGTATAGGAGAATGTGTAATAGATTGTCGGGCATTTATGTATCATTGACGAGGTTGAAAAGAAGGAAATTAAGAAAACGTTTGTAAGCCTTAGAGATGATTGTTGAACATTATGCTTAGGTAACTTTGAGCATAAGATAAAGTAAGCTATTGTAGTTGAAGTAACGATGACTTATGCCACCATTATGGTTATCAGCTACCTATTAACAAATTGAGGAACTGATCACCCTTAATCTCTTGTTGATAGTAGATGGGATCGTATTGGATGGGATAGATTTGTCTTGCTAGCTTGATAGTGAGTAAAGTTAATTGACGTTTTATCAAGAGGATAGTTGTTCACCATTTGGTTTGAACCGAATACAAAAGTGGCTATGAAACAGTTGGAAATTACTGAGCAGTTTGGTGACTTGACTTGATATGTGAGTTAACACTGCAGAGTGGAAGGTTGAGTATATCTAAAGTGAACAATGACTTCCTGGTGGATATTAACCAGATCTAAAAACTAGATGTGAAACTTGTAGATCTGATAGTTTATGGAGATCAAAATGAGGACATTGAATGTAAAGTAGATAAATAAAAATTGCGCAGCTGAAGCGCGATGTGGCATAGTTCATTATGCGTGTGTGGTTTGTTAGGAGTCAGGGGTAAACATCGGAGTCCTACGTGAATGATGCAAACCATTGGACATTTCAGAATGGAATTTCTAGGTGAATGGTTGGCATATTATTCGTGTTGATGTCATGGCAATAGAGGTATTGATTTGCATAATCGACAGGTGGAACATAGTATTGTGGCACTAAGGTTGTATGTCAATGTTGTCAGTAAATTGATGTGTTGATGTTCTTATGACGATATTGTTGTATGATGAAATAGTAGAGACAATGTTCATGTCGTGAGAATCTACGTTCTTAGTCTATGTTTTTGTTTTATTTCCTATGCAGGGACTCGGGGGTGAGCATAGTTTCCTTATGAAGTGAAATTAGAGAAGATTTACATATGGTGACAGAGAGTATCTTGTTGTGTTTCCGATCCAAGCGTGAACAAGATCATGAAGTAATGGATAATGTATTCTAGGGTGATGAGACAAGGAGAAAATTGACCCGTGCATGCACAACTCAGTAGTAATCCATCTTTTTGGATTACCGTGGTTGACGATATGGGATCATAGATAGTATTATTCAAAAGGTTGAAAAACATGATGTTGGGACTGGAAAGTAAAACGCGAGATTCGTATTCGTAGTTGTTCGCATCGGGTAATTTTCGAGGACGGAAATGTTCTAAGTGGGGGAGAGTTGTAACACCCTATTTTGGATATAAGGTATTTTAATTAAAATAATTATGTGATACAATGTTTTTGTGTATTTTCATGAGCAATGGGATATGTCGTTGTTCCTTGGCGTGAGGTGAGTACCTTAGAATCTTTAAATAGTTAAGGTTGAGGGGTCTGTAGCTAACTTCGTAGTATCGAGGGTGCACTGAAAATATTATATTATATTATATTATTATTATTATTATAAGTAATTACGATTATGATGATAATTGTATTTTGTATTTAATAAAATAATTAATTAATTAAATGAGGGAAACGTTGGAATATAGATTTAGGGGTCCTAGAGGTTAAATGGTCATAAGAGGAAAATTAGAAGTTGGATCGTGACATTTTTCTATGAACGAGAGAAGAGAAGTGAAAAAAGTGAAAGAGAGAAGAAGAGGCAATCCTTCAGAAAGGGAAGAATTCGCGGTAGAGATTTAGGAATCTACAACCTAAGGTAAGGGTGGGTTCCGACTCTCTAATAGGTGGTATAATGGTATAGATGTAATGATATGCATGTTAAGTTTTGGTGTAGGTTATTTGATTTAATCCATTTAAATTGAATATAATAGATGAATTGATGCTTTGAATTGTGTGGTAATTGATGTATGTTGATAGCAATGATAATTGGATGTTTGACTATGCATTATTTCATGATGTTTGTGTTGTTGGAATTGAGACAAAAGGGTTTTCGTACTGCACTTTACAAAATTTGTAAAACTATTTTTTATAGGGTGCAATTGATTTGCAGTACAGGTGCAATCAGTTTGCACTGCCTGAAAATTATGAAATTTAGCTTCTGGGCAGAGTGCAATCGATTTGCATTTTAGTGCAATCAAATGTTCACTGTTTGAAAGCATTTTGAAAACTTGAAATCTCCATAACTTTTGACCCGGGTGTCCGTTTGACGCGCCGTTTGGACCGTTAGAAAGCATAAAATATTTTTTACAATGTGGTAATAATTTGATGGAAGTAGACTGATATTTTATAGGAATAAATTGGATGTGTGTGTATGTTGTATGTGTTGTAATGCAAAATGTTGCGATTGAATGTATCAGTATTGTATAAACAAGGTACGAGGATTTTGAATGATTTATTGTGTTGTACCCCAAAATTTGCCCTCTCATTTCAGTCAAGACATGCCTCTAGAGGTCCTTAATTGCTCAAGGATGACTAAGAATCGACCAGGCAAACTCTCCCCCTAAAGGCAATGAACCTTAACTAGGGTTTCAATTTTAAGCAAGATGTGTGAGTCCTAAGGATCCTAAATGTTCTCCATTGTCCTGTTATGTCCTCAAGATCATCCATGCCAAATTCCATGCCTTGAACAAGAAGTTTGCTCACTCAACTGCTCAAATGCTTGAAAATCAACTGTACTAAGTCAAAAGTCAATTGTGACCCACTTGCAGTCAAACTTCAAGATTTTTGGTAAACATCAACATTTTGAAGTGATATCCATCATTTGATCAAGGATTGATCGTGATTCCTCAAGAAATACTCCTAACTCATCAAAAGTCAAAAATGGCAAGTTAGGGTTTATATAGGATAAGTCAACCAAACTTTGACCAGGCATAACTTTCCCATAATTTATCAGAAATTTTTCCACCAAGGTTCATTTTGAAGAGAATACAATTCCCAACAAATTCTCTTCATCCCTCAAGTTCAAGAAATGACCCAGTTAAAAGATACAAGCTCATACATTATAGGTCCTTTCAAAAAGTCAACAAAAACACCTTTTGAGTCAAAGCTCCTTACATGAATATGGAAGATCCAATTGAGATGAAACCAAAAAGGTTGTTTAGAGGACATCCTAAGATCTCTAAAAAAATCAAAGAACACCCTCTTAGGATTAAAAATGAGAGAGATATGCATTGCTAAAGTTGACCAATTTTCGAAAAAATGCATGAAGCCAATATTGACCAAACTTGAATTTTTTCCAAATGGGCCCTTGTTTTCATGCTTGAAACTTGTTTCTAACATGGCCCACGACCTCTGAGCTCCCTCATACATTTTTTCATTATTTTTATTATTTATTTTGATTTTTTTATTCATTAAAATTCAAAATTAAATAAAGAAATAATGGAAATTATGTAAGATTTGATTTGGGATCTTTTTCTATTAAGTATTGGGCAAGATTTTCTGATTATGTCAAAGGAAAATCGTGGAGGGAAGATGAGATTGGATTTAGTCCAAAAAAAAGCCAAAAATCAAATAATTAGAAAGAAAATATTTCTCATCAAAGCATGGATCTTTTTCTACAATTGTTGACCTAAAATGATTTACTACATAAGCACATCAAACCTAGACCAAAGGTAGACGTGAAGGCTGCCTCCAAACCAAGAACAATGTTGCAAAATTATTCAAGTGTGGTGCAATTCAAAATCTCACGCTCCAGCCAATCTCAATCAGATCCAGGCATTCTATCATCCTTTTGAGGATCCCAGGGGTAGAACCAATCCATTCCTGAAGGCCAAAGCATACAGAATCACCCCTACGATAACTCACGCTTTGGAAAATTCTCAAACTTCAAACTTTCGATTCATGGCATATAAATGATATCTCTGCACATATTTAAGTTTAATATCATATTTGTGTATGTTTTGAACCGTTATATGCAAGCTTTAACGTCAGAATCATGAAGTGCCATTGTTAGGGCACACGTTTTCTCTTTCTTTGCATCCGCATTTGGAGGTTGTTTCAGTCCAAAAGAAGACCACCATCGTGATCACATCCCTCAAAACAGGGGGGTATGGTATCATTTATGTTTTTATTCGCAATGTTTTGGCAGGTTTAAAATTTCAGTCAGCTGGAGAAGGTGACTGGAGCTAGGCTCTAGCACTGTTGACCAGCCTAAACTCCGGTGGCTTAAATGGCGTGTTTTCATTGGTTCAAGTGAGATCTGATCTGACGCGTTTCGAAAATTTAACCCTTGACTGAATTTATCATTATAATATTTTTGTGTCATTATGTACATGAATTAACAAGTTGGCTGAGTGGTAGAAGGGACGCGTGCAAAGGGAAGATACCTGGGTTCGATTCCCAGGTCTTGAATTTTATTTTTTCTAACGAGTTTCCTCCAGATCCAATGTAGCCAGGCTATTCACGCTTATCATGGGCTAGCAGGTCAACACCATCAAATCTCAGTTGACCTGGATCCAGCGCCTCCAACATGCAGGCTTACCATAGACCCTCCAGACGCAACAACACAAAACCACGCGCTTGCATTGGGCTGCTGAGTTTCTGGGCCTAGCCAAATTCAGCAGCACCCCCCCCCCCCAATTTGCTTTCTCACCTCTCAGGCCCATCAGTTTTTAATTATTTTACTTTCTTGTTTTAATTAGTTTATATTTTTTAAAATTTAATTAACTTTAATTTGTTTTCTTTAATTTAAAATTAATTAGAGATTAGGTTAAATTTCAAATTTTTTACACAATATTTAATAAGCAATTAGACAATTAGGGTTTCAAACGTATGCCCATCTTATGTTTTGCGCGTTGTTACTTTTCATACGATTATTATTTTTTATTATGTAACTATGCCCGATTTGTAATAGTTTAATTAGGGTTTTTTTTTTAATTTCCGAACTTTACTTTTCAGTCATATATAATTGTAATTGCCTCGAAGCCTTGTAATAGCTGTAGGTTTTTACTTTTCGCACTATATTATATGCTTGTATATAAATTGTTAGTAAATTAGGCGTGCATGACAAGAATTAATCAATCAATCATTAGATCACTAACATCAAGATAAAATGCCTGAAAAAGCACATTGTTGAACACTTGCACCTCTAGGGTATTTCCCCACTTTGGTTGCCTTCGGAAGTGGTCATGTGCCTCTAACGTAGGTATAATCTTAGCAAAGACCCTCAGTTTAAAAGTCATCATAAAGATCATGGTCCCTTAATGTCCCTCGAGTTTCCTACAAGAAATGATCTTGTCCCTCGATGTTGCCTAAATGATGACAATCCCTTCGAACTTCTAAGGTATCTCTACATGTTGCCTTCAATGACCATAAACGTCCCTTCGATAGTCCCTTAACATCCAACGATAGGGCTACCTACTCATTAATAGTAGGATAACACTATCTAAAGGAAAGGAGGAAAAGAACGCCTTTTTCGAGTAGGTAGATAGTTGTTAAGTACTTGCTCAAGTCTGATTCGTTTTTACACTTACACACTTTCAAAACTCTCTTCAAAAAATGCTTTATCACACTCTTGAGGACTGATACAAGAGTTATCATAAAGCAAACAAAAACATTTTTAAAACACACAAACACAAAAGCAATTTTCAAAAAATGAGTAAGTACCTAAGAGACCGTGGAAAACCAAGGATGGAAATGGTTCTAACACCTTCCCTTTCCATAATCTACCCCCTTAGTCAGAAAAAATCGAAAAAGGTCTTTTTCTATTCTTTTCACGCTTTCCTTTATTGGATAAAAGAAAATTCGGTGGCAACTCTTGCTTACCGCAACATTTGCAAACAAAAAATGCAAAACCAGTATAACAGTCGGTTCTGCCACCGTATCACAGAACTGGCGACTCTGCTGGGGAATACATAATGAAGTGGGGTTTACCTTAGGGTCTAGATCATTTTAAAAATTTCTTTCTTTGTTTTCCTTGACTGCTTTGCTCTTAAGCGTTTTGTTGGGGTATTCAGGTAAAGTTCCTACACCTGGATCTGGGGCACCTTTTAGGTAAGTAGCATTAAACCATGGAGGTTGTACGGCATAGACCGATACAGATGTAGTGGTGGCCACGTTAGCGCGATACTCTTGATTGTACTAATGTTCCTTGAGTAAGTCAAGGAAAACATTAGGCTTCCTCATAGTATCACCAAGTGATGACTAACCTTTAGAACCTTTAATTGACTCATCCTAGCCATTAGGAAGTAGTGAGATAGCCGACTTTGGTTCCGACCGAAGACCGATTGATACATGATGTTACACTCATTGAGACTAGACTTTCGGGATATTTTGGCCGCAATACTTTGGTGCTTGAGCTGAAACAATGTCTGATGGGAAGGTCAATGATATTAAGACTCCTTAGAACCCGGTTACTATGAATAGGACATGTTGAGCCAACTGAATATTCAAGAGGGTATTTACCTTAAAACCTCATGCAAGCCTTTGAACCTAAGGTCTATTGTGGGATTTTCTTGCATTTATCTGTGATTTTAAGCATAATCATGACATCATAAACATCATGACATTCATACTGATCATTTCAAGGACCTGTTTGATTTACCTCTTTGCTGTTTTGTAGGATATGAACTCAGGTCGCAGAAAAACTATTCGGATTCACTTCACAGAAGTTCCTCCAAGATCAAAGAATTAGTCTTGAGAGTTCCCGAGGACT
The DNA here is from genome assembly GCA_948472305.1 of Vicia faba. Classification (NCBI taxonomy): domain Eukaryota; kingdom Viridiplantae; phylum Streptophyta; class Magnoliopsida; order Fabales; family Fabaceae; genus Vicia; species Vicia faba. The sequence continues at coordinate 101,887 of CATIWC010002686.1, read as the reverse complement.
CATCATTCCACAAAAGACATGGTCACTTACTCAGTTTGGTTACCACCAGATTTGACGAAGGTTTGATGAGCGTCTTATTCCAGTTCTTCGACCCTAAGCACCATTGCTTCACATTCCCCGATTATCAACTGGTGCCTACACTGGAAGAATTTTCTAAGTTACTTGGTTTACCTATATTGGATTGAGTACCTTTCATTGGTTTAGAACAAGACCCAGCTTATGAAAATGTTGTCGTAGCTTTGCACTTGAAGCCATCTGACATTGAGTGCAATTGGGAAAAAAGAAGTGGAGTTAAGGGTCTCCTTGCAAATTTTTTGATGAAGAAAGCTCAGATTTTCCTGGATGCTATGAGTTATCATGCCTTCCAAGATGTATTAGCCATCTTGATCTATGGGTTGGTCCTGCTTCCTAATTCAGATCAACTTATAGATGTGAATACCATCAACATTTTTCTTGCTCACAATCTGATTCCTACATTGCTCGGGGATATCCTACATTCTCTCTATACTCATACTCTGAAGAAGTGAGGAACTCTCATGTGTTGCAACCCTCTTCTATATAGGTGGTTTATTTCGCACCTTTCTCAGTCAGTAATGGAAAATTATTTAGGCTTAAGGTGGAGTCAAATACTAATGTCTCTCTCTCACTCCGACATCCATTGGTGTCCTCGTTCTCAAGGAGACATCTCTTTTATTGATCACTGCGCAGAATTTCCTAATGTGCCACTCTTGGGAATTAAGGGAGGCATCACCTACAATCCTTCTTTAGAACTACATCAGTTTGGCTATGCACGAAGAGATGGTCCACCAGATATGCTCATCCAGGGTGTTGTGTTCAACTACTCAGATGATTTACAAAATTATCGTCAAAGGTTCATCCGCGCTTGGGGCATTGTTAAGAAGACTTATAGTAGGACTTTAGGGCGCAAGAACTCCATCCCTTTGGAACCTTACCTCAAATGGGTACGAGCTCGAGCCCAAAGTATTATGATGCCATACGATTACATCTTACCGGTGATCTTGGAAATTGTTGTTCAAGGGAGCGAGTCCTATATTATTCTCCATCCTGATATGCCAACCAACTTCGAATAGTTGCAAAAGTTTTGGATCCAGCTCAAGGGAGAACGAGATACTTTTGAGGCTCAATTCTATGCAAGTGAGAAGAAGGTGCTGGAATTAACAAAACAACTTCATGAAGAGAGGAACCTCAACACCTACCTCAACACCAAGAGGAAGCACCCATGGGAGACTTAGGAGTTTAGAACATGCTTTCATTATTTATCCTTGTGTAATCTTTGTTTCTTTAAAAACTTGCTGATAAAAGGTTTTGTTTCTTGTTTTGTTTAAAAGAGCTTAAATCCAATAAGGTCCCTGAAAACATTGCATAAGCATAAATCATACATATCATTGCATAAACAGGTTTCAAAGCAGGTTTCTCATCTTCTTTGCTATTTATTTCAGCAATGGCTCTTGAACAAATAGTTAAGGATCTACATACTCAAAATGCCCAGTTTCAAGAAATGATCATGGCTCTGGCCAAGGAGCAAGAAGAACTGAAAGCCCTGATTTTTAAAGAGAAGACCAAGAAGCCAAGGAAGGCAGCTGGTATGTTGAATTTGGGAAGGAGGTTTAAAGTACCGTTAATGCAATTTGTAGAGCTAACATCTTCGTTAAAAGAAGGAGACAATCAAGGGGAGACAAGAGAGGAAGACCCTAGTCCAAGGGAATCTGATAATGAGACTGACTATAATGAGGAGCAATATCCTCTGGCCGATGAAAAATACAAACAACTGGAAGAGCGTCTTAGTGCAATGGAAATCCAGAAGGTGCCGGTATGGATTTTGAAGAACTGGGTTTGGTTTCTGGGGTTGTCATCCCACAAAAGTTTAAGGTTCCGGTGTTTGCCAAATAAGATGGGGTCTCATGTCCTAAAATGCATCTCTGATCTTATGTGAGAAAAATTCAGCCGCACACTGCAGACAAGGACTTAGGGGTCCACTTCTTTCAAGATAGTCTATCCGAAACTCAACTAGAATGGTTCTACCAGCTGGAAGGGACCAACATTCATAATTGGGGAGACTTGGCTGCTTCTTTCTATAAGCAGTACCAGTATAATACATACCTTGCTCCAACCCGAACACAACTCCAAAGTATGTCTATGGGTTCTAGCGAGGGCTTTAAAGACTACGCTCAGAAGTGGAGAGACCTAGAAGGAAAAGTCCAGCCCCCTATGTATGATAGGGAGTTGGTGGACATGTTTTTGGGTACCCTATCTGGTCCATTTTTCAACCATCTGATTGGAAGCTCTTCAACTGGTTTTACTGAGCTGATCTTGACGGGAGAAAGAGTGGAAGTTGGGATTAGGAGTGGTAAAATCCAAAAGGATGCATCCTTCAGTATATTAAGGAAGCCATTTTATGGGAAGAAGGAAGTTAGTGCCACTTATAGCCAAAGGAATCAGGATAGAACTGAACGTTGTCCAACGGTAGGGGCTATTATGATCTCTAAACCTGCACCTGCTCAACAAAGGAACAATCATTCTAGAGCAGAAAGGCCTGTAAGACAATATACCCGGATAAATATGACTTTATCTCAAGTTTTGCCACAATTATTAAAGTCCAATCTGGTAACTTTAAGGGAAGATCCAAAGAATCCTAATACTACATATCCTCGCTACAATCCAAATGCTCGATGCGCCTACCATTTTGAGACTCTAGGGCATGACACGAACAACTTCCAGGCTTTGAAGAACAAGGTGAAGGATATGATCGAGGCAAAGGAGATTGAATTCGATGCTCCGGAAACTCCCAACGTCATAACTGCACCCATGCCCAAGCATGGCCTGGGAATCAATTCTATTGATGTTGTCTCCACCATGGAAGATGCTGACAATAGCTATGACATGGATAGCTGGATCTTCCCTACTACCAACGATGGACCCAGTAACTTGACGGTAAAAGACTTTGTACCAATTACTTTTATTCAAAAGTAATTGTCTTTCTCCTTTTCGGGTATGTAATAAAAAATATAAACTCTATGGCCATGTGTCTTACCTGGGGCATAATGGTTTATTTGTGAGGGTTATCATGTTTGAATCTCATATGTCATTAATAAAGCATTAGGCATTTTGCATACAAATTTTGCGCTCTCTGTTTTTCTTTGCTACTTTTTACTTTGTCTATACAGCTATGCTCTTACACACATTCACGTATCAAACTGCAGATCCATATCCACTATGGATCCCATTGATAATAATTATGCTATTTCCAGTTATGACTTTGAAAATTTGATCAACAAAGCCGAGGACGAAGGTGAAGAAGATTGTGAGGTACCCAGAGAACTTGCTAGGATGTTACAACAGGAAGAAAGGGCAATACAACCTCATGAAGAGCCAGTTGAGACAATAAACTTGGGCACAGAAGAGGATAGAAAAGAAGTCAAGATAGGTGCAAATCTGGAGCTTAGTGTCAAACAACGGTTGATACGAATGTTGCATGATTATGTCGAGATCTTTTCCTGGTCATATGAAGACATGCCAGGACTAGACACGGATATTGTGGTTCATTGTCTACCAACTAAAGAAGATTTCCCTTCTGTTGTACCCCAAAATTTTCCCTCCCATTTCTCTCAACATTTTCTCATCACAAGACCCTTGGAGCTCAAGATCCAGTTAGGGTTTCCTCTACTCAAGACTTCTCCTTGCACTGTTGACCCAAATTAGGGTTTGTGTTTGAACAAAGATATTTTGACCTAAAATGCCTAATATGACTTTCATGCTTCATGTTGGACTCCCAAGTTTATCCATACCAAGTTCCAAGTCTTGATTCCAAATTTTGCCCAGTCAATTGGACAGTTGACCTAGAAATCAACTGTATTGGGGAAAAAGTCAACTGTGGCCAATTGACAGTCAAATCTCATGAAAATTGACCCACATAAATATTATGAACTCATATGGACCATTTGATCAAGTTTGGATCACAATCCCACAAGAAATTTGATCAGATCACCAAAAGGGCAAAATGGTCATTTTTAGGGTTTTGACTGCACAAAGGCAATTTTTGACTGTTTGACCTAGCCAATGGCAAACCAAACTCACATATGGACTCAAGGACCCCATGGAATTGTCTTGACATACTCAACAAGTTCAAAAGATCCCAAATGCACAAGATTGACAGTTGAATTTTCCAGTCAATTGATCAATTTTGACTGTATACTGAAAAGTCAAACTTTGACTTTTTGGTCAAAATCAAGTGTCAAGATTCATTTTTCATCAAAACATGCCAAATCATGAAACTTGTTCATCAAGAAATCAAGAATTGCAAATTAGGGTTTGAAATGAAGATTTTTCATAACTTAGAATTTTTCTAAGTTATGAAAAACCCTAATTTTTTCCTAACTTTGTCCCACTTTCTCACCAAGATTCATTTGGATTCAAGGAAAAGTCAAAACATGAAAGTTGTATTCCATTGAAAAATCTACAACTTTGACTCACAAAGTTTTCCCAAAAGAAGCTTGTAGCTCAAGTTACAATTTTTGGAACAAGGGTACCAAACCATTCTTGACTTAGAGAAATTTTGAACCATTTTAGGCAGGATTTTTTCCCAACTTCAAGACCATTTTTCACATACTTCCACTTGGAATTTCAATTTGCATTTCAAATATGGATTGTAGTACACATTCCAAGCTTTCCAAAATGTCCAAGAACTCATCAAACAACCTCATGGTTAGGGAGAATCGAATTTGGCAAGTTGGGAAAAACTCACTTTTGATTTGGCCAATTTACATGTTCATACATTTGTGCCATTTTGAATTCAGCTTGCTTTCCTTGATTACAGGTCCTATATCCCATTTGCACTCAATAATTTAATGCTAACTCATTGTGCCAAGGCCTTGTTTTATGTGTTTAAGCATTACATGTTAGACTAAGCCATAAATAGAAAAAGCAAATTAGCCATTCTTGAAAAGTTGCACTTTATGTCAAATGAAAATCCAAGAAAGTACAATACAAATCCTTTTGGCACAAGTTTATGAACTAATTACACTGATCAAGGCCAAGGTATGCAGCATAGATTGGGGGGCCTGTACAAGCTAGAAACACAAGTTGACATTTGTTGCTTAAAGTTGAAGAAACATAGCATAACAATACACAACTCTCATTCCTGTGAACCAGAGCTTAAGCAAAGTTATCAAACACTTTCCAATCATCAACCCTAAGCTAAAACACGAGCCAACCATCTCCATTACCTTCTCAAACACAGAATCACCCTAAAACTGCCAAAACAGGGGACCTGCTGCAGATTGAGTTCCATAGCTCAGTCCATTCATGCATTCTTGCTAAAACCACTTCAAACATATCCCACATCATCCCTTGAAACTATTCCAAGCCTCAAACACGACCTGTAACATCCCTAACTAACATAACCATTTTCATTTTTCTGTTTTGCAGTTGAAGTACCATAGCACAATTCTTTTGGTTTCCAAGCAAACTAAGGGTTGGAATAGCATCCTGAGACATCAAGGAAGCTATACAAATCATTACCTTGCCTTGTACTCATCTCCATTGTTGCACACGATTCCAACTGAACAGGTAAGTTCATGAACTTGTATCTCTCTATCCAGGCATTGTTAGCTTTAGGTTTGTGAAGAAAATATGTCACATTCATAGCCCTGAACATGCCCATGTAATTAGTTTTCATTTATGTTACGTGTGCTATGAGAATTTGATGTCTGAACATGGAACAAAAACTAGGTCAGGAATTGGGGGAGAAGAAATTCTCTCTCATTTCTGAGAGTTAGATTGATTTCTTTATATGTCTAGAATCGTGGCTTCAAGCTCTACAGATTTCATGTTGAAAGATTTGGCAAAAGATCAAGGAATCTGGAGATAGAAAACGTGCGTGGATGGTTGTTCAAACATGTTCTGAGGTTGAAGACAAAGTCTTCTTGGGCTGGGCCTGAGTTGACTTTCTTTTTGCACCCTTTTGTTACTTTTGAACCCCCCTGGCCCATTATGCTTATTTGAGACATTTTCTTGACTTTTCTTTTTATTTCTGACTTATTTATTTTTTCTAATAATATTAAAAATATAAAAAATATTTTTCACACCATTTTTGTATTTATTAAGGATTTATTTGTTTAAATATATGTTTGTACATAAATAATACATAAATATCCTTTATTAAAAAATACTAAAATTAATACCAATACATTTTTATTTTTATTAATATTTAACATTAAAAATACCTTTTTGACAAATATACTTCATTTTTATTTTATTTTTACATAATTATTAAATATTGTATATATTAAATAATTAATACCTTTTATTTAATAAATTAGGGTTTTGCCCTAAACATGAAAAAACTCCAAAAATAATACTTTTTTATTTTGTTTATTTGACATATAAAAAACACTTTTTTTCATACATACATAAAAAACACTTTTTGCATCTTGCATATTTATTCCATTTTTATTTAATTGTTGTATATTAAATAATTTGTATAATTCCCAATTTGATGTAATAGTCTAGGTTTAAATTCCTTGTCAAAATACCCCCATTTGCACATTTGTACCCCCCTTCCCATAATATTGTGTTGTAATAACTTAGGAACTTTATTTTTCGCATTTTAATGCTTTCTAATTATGCCATGTTAGAATTAGGGTTTGTATGCAAATCAAAAACAACAAAAATAGTTTGACCTAAATTCAAGATAAACAAGCATGAAAATGGACAACACTAATCACACTTGCACCCCTAGGGTATTCCACTTGTTGCCTTCAAAAATGGGCCATATTGCATGTTAGGTCTCTTTGGGCAAAACAAATACAATTCAAATGATCATAGTCCCTCGATGACGCTTTCGAAAGTTGCCTAAAAAATGATCAAGCCCCTCCAAGGAAAAATTGCCCAAAGATACTTGGCACCATTGCAATTATGGTCTAAACGATGACCCGCGCCCGTCCCTTTCACATCCTAACACAATATTGTCCACCAAATGCAATGGTGGAACAAAAATTGTTAAAAGGGTTAAAAACATAGGAGAAATCTTTGAGAAATTTAGGAGTAGACAAACTCTTAGTTACTTGAATCAAACTTGCAAAACAAAACACTTGCCTATTTTTTCAAACCACACATCACTACACTTTCAAAACAACTTTCAAAAACAATGAAAACCTTTTTCAAAAGACATACACCATTGTATACATCCCAACATGGATCATTACAAAGGTTGCCACCACATTGGCCTCTTTTCAAAACATTTTCAAACCCACACACACAAAGCACCATTTCAAACAATTGAAAATCAAGGCAAGTTGATCTAAGCAAGTAACTAAGAGCCCATGGATAACCATGGATAGAAAGGGTGCTAATACCTTCCCTTTCTATAATCTACTCCCCGAACCCAAGAAAACATCTCAAAGTTTTTTGCTGTGCTTTTTGAAACCTTTCCTTAGGATAAAATAAAAAGTCGGTGGCGACTCTTGCTCAACCGAAACATTTGCGAAAACAAAAACGCAAAACCTCAAGTCAGTTCTCCCACCGTATCACAGAACTGGCGACTCTGCTGGGGACGAACTTTAAAGTGGAGTAACCTTAGGGATTAGATCACCCTTGTTTTCAATTGTTTGCCTTGTTTGCTTTTATATTTGTGGGCTTTACATCGGAGTTTCATAGATCCTAACCCGGATCTGGGGAATACCCTTTTAGGTAGCATAATCTGTGAGGGACCTGTCCGGCGTAGACCGACATGGGTGAAGCAGTGGCTACGTTGGTGTGGCACCTTAGTCTGTACCGATATCCCTTGTGTTGCAACGAGGAGAATATGGGGCTTCTTAGGAGTCATTAAACACCAACCGACCTTAGAACCCTAAATTGACCAAACTTGGCCATAGAACAGTAGAAGTATGCTACACTCATTGAGGCTAAACTCTCGCGATGGTTCTGGCCGCAAGAAAAGATTGCGATGTTGGAGTTATGACCGATTGAGGGTAGTCAATGATTTGAGATCCTCTAGAAAGCGGTTACTTTTGATAGGACAGGTTTTAACCAACGAAACTAAAAGAGGGTAATACCTAAACTTCATGCTGGCCTGAAACCTAAGGGTTGTCTTGTGTGACTTGTGTGCCTTATCATGCTTGCCTTTGTGAATATTTGTGGTGTACTTCATCATGGCATCATACCATCATACCATTACATGCATCCTGTATAAAGACTAACCCATTTCAAAGACAAAAAAAGTTTCATCTTTGCTCTGTTTTGTAGGACATCATGATGCCCGTGCGTAGGAATACTATCCGGCTCAACTTTGTTCAACCACCAACTTTGCTCAAAGATTTGGTTGGTAGGATTCCAAACACTACTTCCTTCATCAAGAGGCATGGTTCTCTCCTTGGTTTGATCACTTCAAAGTGGGACCAACAACTGATAAGTGTCCTGACCCAGTTTTATGATCCCCTGTATCATTGCTTTACCTTTCAAGACTTCCAGTTGGTCCCTACCCTGGAAGAATTCTCTGATTTACTTGGTATTCCTGTTTTGGAGCAAACTCCATTCACTGGTTGGGAAAAGACTCCTAGGCCTAAAGAGGTTGCTGCAGTCCTCCCCTTGACCAAAGAAGAGGTATTGGCTAACTGGGAAACTAGAAGTGGAGTTAAGGGCTTTTTGGTCAAATTTCTGGTTGGCAAAGCTAATGATTTCTGGAATGACTTAGACTTTAAGGCGTACGAAGACATTCTGGCTCTTTTAATCTATGGTCTGGTACTGTTTCCAAATCCTGACACCTTTATCAGTATCTATGCCATAAGGATCTTCATGTCTCGGAATCCGGTACCCACTCTTTTGGGTGATATCCTGCAACAACTCTATGCTCGTACTGCCCGAAGACGGGGAACTCCGTGGTGTTGTGCTCCTTTTCTAGTGAGGTGGTTTATTTCGCACCTTCCTAAGATCGTGCTGAAGAATGAAGAAGGAAAGGGTTGGGCTCATAGGTTAATGTCTCTCACTGATAATGACATCACTTGGAATCTCAGAGGTTTGGATGAGGTAGCTGTTATTGATCGTTGCGGAGAATACCCTAATGTTCCATTGATTGGTATCTAGGGAGGAATCTCTTATAATCCATGTTTAGCTCTCCGTCAGTTTGGAAGAGCCAGAAGGGTATGGCCTCATGAGATGTTGGTTCCTCACTTCCATTTTGAATTTCAGGTAGACAGTGACAAACTACGCCATGGATTCATTAAGGCTTGGGACATAATTCATAAAGCTGACCCACATGAGTTGGGACCAAGGACTTCTCTACCAATGGAACCCTATTGCAGATGGGTCGGCATCCGTGCTCAGAAGTTAGGTATGCCATACGAAGCTGTCAGACCTATCATTCTTGAATCTCCTGATGAAGACGGGGTTCCTCCAACTGTCCTCCCTCCTCAGATACCCACTGATTTTGACACATTGAAGAGATCCTGGGCGCAGCTGAAGGAAGAACGGGATTTTTATCGAGAAAAGTTCAACGAACAGGAACGGAAGATCCAGAGGCTGACTAAGCAATTGGAAGAGGAGCGGGTTATGAATGACTATATCCATACTGAGAAGAGGAGGCCATGGGAGCACTGATGGGCTTTGAATGTTTCCTTTTTACAGCTTTTATTTCCTTTTCAGTATTTTTCATTCCTGTAATGCCTAAGGGCAAGTTGTTGAACAATTTAAAAATTTGAATCTAATGAAGTGTGTTTCCCTTTTGTCTACAAAGTTGAATCTCGTTTGTCTTTGAAAACATAAAACATACGCATCTCATTGCATCATATGCATAACAGGTACCTTTTTCCACAGGTTGCTTAATCTTCTTTGCTGTTTAACTGAACAGTCATCATGAATCCATAATCATCCAGTGAACAAGCTATCAAGGCCCTCCAGGCCCAAAGTGCCCAGTTTCAAGAGATGGTTATGAGCTTGGCTCAAGGTCAGCAAGAGTTGAAGGCTTTGCTCTTAAAGAAGAAGAAGAAGAATAGGACTGCATTATTCAACACTAGATGCAGGTTTGGGAACACACTCCATAATGAGGCTGATCCAACTACTTCCTCTGCAGAGAAAGACAGTCCCCAAGGGGGAGGAGCTCCTAGTCCTGCAGTCTCTGACAACGAGACGGATTACAATGACAAACAATACCCTCCTGCTGCTGACAGATACAAGCAATTAGAGGACCGTTTGAGTGCCATGGAGATTCAAAATGTGTCGAGGCTGGATTTCAGAGATTTAGGTTTGTCTTCTGGGGTGGTAATCCCACATAAGTTCAAGGCGCCTGCCTTTGCCAAATACGACGGGGCTTCCTGTCCAAAGCTGCATCTCAGATCGTACGTAAGGAAGATCCAACCTTACACGACAGACAAAAATCTTTGGATCCACTTCTTCCAAGATAGCCTTTCGGGGTCACAGCTTGAGTGGTTCTATCAGCTAGATGGAACCAGTATCCGACATTGGGAAGATTTGGCTACCGCATTTTATAGACAATATCAATACAATTCTGACCTCGCTCCTACGCGTACCCAACTTCAGGGTATGTCTCTAGGAACGGGCGAAGGGTTCAAAGAATATGCACAAAAATGGAGAGATTTGGCGGGCAGGGTGCAGCCTCCTTTGACTGATCGTGAACTAGTTGACATGTTTCTAGGGACCTTGTCTGGTCCATTCTTCAATCATCTAGTTGGTAATTCCTCCGCTGGGTTTACGGATTTGATCCTGACGGGTGAAAGGATAGAAGCTGGCATCAGGTCAGGAAAGATACAGAAAGCTGCCTCCGCAAGTACTGAGAAGAGACCTTTCAAGAAGGAAGCTAGTGCAGTCTATGGTCCTAGAAGACAAGTCAAGCCAGAAAGCCGCCAAGCCGTCAATGCCTTGGTCATTTCAAAACCTGTTGCTGCTCCTCAGCAGTGCAATCAACAAAGAGGTGAGAGGCCCAAGAGGCAATACACTTTGCTGAGTATGACCTTGTCACAAATCTTACCGCAACTGTTATCAACCAACTTGGTGACCATCAAAGAGGCTCCAAAGGTCGTGAATACTGCATCTCCTAAGTATAACCCAAATGCCTGTTGTGCTTATCATTCTGATAGCCCCGGGCATACTACTGATGATTGTTGGGCCCTGAGAAACAAAGTTCAAGACCTTATCGATGCGAAGGAAATTCAGTTTGAGGCGCCTGAGAGGCCAAATGTTGTAACTGCTCCTATGCCCCAGCATAGAGTAAATGCCGTCGAGGAAGATTTGTACGCTGTTTCGGTGAATGATGTTGCTACCCCTCTATTGACTGTTAAGAGAAACCTACTGCTAGCCGGTTTATTTCTGGGTTGTAGCAAGGGTTGCCTCCTGTGTGCTGTTATCCCTACCGGTTGTCCGCTGCTGAAATTAGGCATCCAAAGCCTGATGGATAGCAAAGAAATTCTGTTCAAGAAAACTGCTGTTCTGTTTGTTTCCGCTAAAGAAGTATCTGTCGTCACAATTTTCAACAATCCTACCAAGGCTCTCCCGAGGAAGCCAGTCCAAATTGTGTCCGTTGCACCCATTACCATTACTGTTCCGGGGCCCCTCCCCTATGAATCTGACAAGGCTGTCCCATGGCACTATGGGGCAGACGTGTATGTGCTTGGAGTGAAGCAGGAGTTCAACACCAGTACCAGTATCAGTAACATCACTGGTCCCGCCAAGATTACTCGCAGTGGCAGGCTTTTCTCGCCTGACATTGCACCACCAGTTATCCGAAAACCTCTTATCATCACACCCGCAAGTGTGCATGTTCCAAATCAAGTTCCTGTGTCTACTACTGACGCCGAGTCCTCTGATGCTCGGGGCAAGGAAGCTGCTACCGATTTGCCTGCCCGCACAGAGGCACCAAAAAAGACTGCTGTTGAAGCCTCCCAACAAGAGATGGAGGAAATCCTTAAAATCATTAAAAAGAGTGACTTCAATGTTGTTGAACAACTGGGGCATACCCCCTCCAAAATCTTTATGCTATCATTGCTGTTGTGCTCAGAGGCCCACGCCAAGGCCCTGATTTCATTTCTGAAAATGGCCCATGTGCCGCAAGAGACCTCTGCAGATCAGTTCACTGACTGTGTGGCTAATTTAACAGCTGACAATGGTTTGGGGTTCTCGGATGCTGACCTTACCGCCAAAGGGAAAAACCACAATGATGCCCTGCACGTCTCTATAGAATGCAGGGGCACTACTCTCGCACACGTCTTGGTGGATACTGGTTCTTCCCTAAATGTTTTGCCCAAGAAGGCCTTAGATCGGTTGGACTGTGAAGGCATAGAATTGAAACCTAGTAACATCATTGTTAGAGCCTTCGACGGTTCTAAGAGGATGGTGCATGGTGAGGTAGACATTCCTATCCGTGTGGGTTCCCAAGTCTTTGACTCAACGTTCTACGTGATGGATATTCGTCCCTCTTATTCCTTCTTGTTGGGTCGACCCTGGATTCACAAAGCTGGGGCGGTAACATCCACTCTTCACCAAAAGCTCAAATACCTTGTCAAAGGGAAGATTGTTACTGTGCAGGGTGAGGAGGAATACATGGTTAGTCACTTGAATTCATTTCGGTATATCGAGATGGACGGGGAGTTTATTGAAACCCCCTTTCATCATTTTGAGGAGGTACCTCCAACGTTGGCATCAGCTGAGACAGTGGTTGAAGAAGACTTTCCTTTGAAGATGGCTTCCTTGAAGGATGCCCGGGTTGTAATCGAGAAAGGCAAATGCGCAAACTGGGGTCAACTTCCTGACTTCACTCAAAAGACCGACAAGTATGGGCTGGGCTTCACTGCAGAGGCTCAGAGGGTTGTTCGCAAAGAAAGGATCAGAAAGGCTCCGGTGTTCATCACCAACCCAAGAGTGAATGCTATCGAGGAGGACGTAGAGGAAGCAGAATTTGACAGTTAGATCTATCCAACAACCAGCAACGGACCAAGCAACTGGACGGCCAAGGATTTTACACCTATTACATTTGTCACATAGTAATTAACTCTTTTATGTTCAATTTGTAACAAACAATATGTTGAAACTTTTATTGGCTCAGTGTCCTACCCGGGGCACCGTGGCTCCACTTGTGAGGGCTTTTTTGTATGACATTTCCATATATCATTAATCAAAACATTTAACGTTTGTTGCATTTCAAATCTTGTGCTCTTTTTCTTTCTGTGTTATATATTGCAAAACAGCTATATTTACACACACTCACTTATACAGGTTCCAATCCGCTCTGGATCTCACTGGTAACAGCTCTGCTACTGCCAGTTATGACTTCGAAAATCCGATCAACTTGGCCGAAGACGAAGGTGAAGATGATTGCGAAGTGCCTGGTGAACTCGCAAGACTGCTACTCCAGGAAGAGAGGGCCATTCAGCCGCATGAAGAGCCGGTGGAAACAGTGAACCTGGGTACTGAGACAGATAGAAAAGAATTTAAAATTGGTGCCAATCTAGAGCTCAGCACGAAGCAACGATTGATCCTGATATTACATGATTACATGGAGATCTTTGCTTGGTCTTACGAAGACATGCCTGGTTTGGATGCCGACATTGTAGTTCATCACCTGCCTACCAAGGAAGACTGCCCTCCGGTAAAGCAAAAGGTCCGCCGTATGCGTCCAGAGATGTCCGAAAAGATCAAAGCTGAGGTTATGAAGCAATTCGATGCCGGGTTTCTAGCAGTGACTTCTTACCCTCAGTGGGTTGCCAACGTGGTGCCAGTGCCGAAGAAGGACGGTAAGGTCAGAATGTGTGTCGATTACAGGGATTTGAACAGGGCCAGCCCTAAGGATGATTTCCCTCTGCCTCACATCGACGTTCTTGTTGACAATACTGCTCAACACAAGGTGTTCTCCTTCATGGATGGTTTTTCAGGGTATAATCAGATCAAGATGGCTCCTGAAGATATGGAAAAGACTACCTTTGTTACTCAGTGGGGCACCTTCTGCTACAAGGTCATGCCATTCGGGTTGAAAAATGCTGGGGCAACCTACCAACGTGCCATGGTTGCTTTATTTCATGATATGATCCATCATGAGATTGAAGTCTACATCGATGATATGATTGCAAGGTCCCAAACTGAGGAGGAACACCTTGACCATCTGCGGAAGCTGTTTAAGCGACTGAAGTTATACAAGCTGAGGTTGAATCCAAACAAATGCACCTTTGGGGTGAGGTCTGGAAAATTACTAGGTTTCATTGTAAGCGATAAAGGTATTCAGGTGGACCCTGCCAAGGTGAAAGCCATACAAGAGATGCCGACTTCCAAGACAGAGAAAGAAGTCTGAGGCTTTCTAGGATGACTGAATTACATTGCCCGATTCATCTCACATCTAACTGCTACCTGTGAGCCAATCTTCAAATTATTGAAGAAAGATCAAGTAGTACGTTGGAACGATGAATGTCAGGCTGCTTTCGAAAAGATAAAGGAATATCTCCAAGAGCCACCCATTCTTATGCCTCCGGTTGAAGGGAGACCTCTAATACTATACTTGACAGTGCTTGATAATTCAATGGGGTGTGTGCTGGGGCAGCATGACGAGTCTGGCCGAAAAGAGCACGCTATTTATTACCTGAGCAAAAAGTTTACCGACTGTGAGTCTCGGTACTCACTGCTCGAGAAAACTTGCTGCGCTCTGGTATGGGCTGCTCGCCGGCTGAGACAGTATATGCTGACTCACACTACTCTGTTGATTTCAAAAATGGATCCAATCAAGTACATATTCGAAAAGCCTGCTCTGTCTGGAAGAATAGCAAGGTGGAAAATGATCTTGACAGAATATGACATCCAGTACACAACTCAAAAAGCAATCAAGGGAAGTGTATTGGCAGATCATTTGGCATACCAACCTGTGGACGATTACCAATCATTGAACTTTGAATTTCCGGACGAAGATATCATGGTAGTAACTGATTGTAAAGTACCTGGACCGGATGAAGGACCTGAGGAAGGATCCCGATGGTCTATGCATTTTGACGGAGCCTCAAACGCTTTGGGTAATGGGATCTGCACTGTAATCATATCTCCCAAAGGAATTCATACTCCACTCACCGCCCGGCTGTGTTTCAACTGCACCAACAACATGGTAGAATATGAGGCATGTATCATGGGTCTTCAAGCTGCAATCGACTTAAGGATCAAGTTTCTGAGTGTCTTCGGAGATTCCGCTCTCGTGATCAATCAGATCAAAGGCGAGTGGGATACGAAACACCCAAATCTTATTCCTTACAAGGAGTATGTGTTGACTTTGCTTCCCCACTTTGAAGAGATAACTTTTGAACACTTCCCAAGAGAGGAGAATCAGTTAGCGGACGCACTAGCTACGATGTCTTCAATGTTCAAAGTCAAATGGGACAATGAGGCTCCCCGGATCATTATCTGGAAGTTGGACGAACCTGCATACTGCTGCGATCTTGAAGCCGAAGAGGTAATCGAGAAACCCTGGTATCATGAGGTGAAGAGATATTTGGAAGCTCAAGAATACCCCGAAGGCGCATCTGTCAACGATAAGAAGTTCATGAGGAGGTTTGTTGCAAAATTCTTCCTCAGCAACGGCATTCTCTACAAACGAAATCATGATTCAACTTTACTGCGTTGTGTGGATAAGACTGAAGCAGAGAAGATCATGGTAGAACTACATGAAGGTACATTCTGAACACATTCCAGTGGATATACCATGGCAAAGAAAATCCTCAGGGCAGGATATTTCTGGTCCACAATGGAAGCCGACCGTTACCAGCATTCTCGAACTTGTCATAAATGCCAGATCTATGCTGATAAGGTGCATATCCCTCCGGTTCCTCTGAATGTCCTGGCGACACCTTGGACTTTTGCAATGTGGGGCATTGATATGATTGGCGAGATCCGACCGACGGCATCCAACGGGCATCGCTTCATCTTGGTAGCAATTGATTACTTCACGAAGTGGGTTGAGGCATCTTCCTACGCCACGGTAACCAAGAGCGTCGTTGCGTGTTTCATTCGGCATAACCTGATCTGTCGGTACGGGGTCCCAGAAAGGATCATTACAGACAATGGTACCAATCTTAACAACAATATGATCACTGAGCTCTGCGAGCAATTCAAGATACAGCACCACAACTCTTCTCCCTACCGGCCGAAGATGAATGGGGCTGTAGAAGCAGCTAATAAAAATATCAAAAAGATTGTGCACAAGATGACAGTGACCTATAAAGATTGGCACGAAATGTTACCATTTGCTCTTCATGGGTACCGTACCTCAGCAAGGACGTCAATCGGGGCAACACCCTTTTCCTTGGTCTATGGCATGGAGGCAGTCTTGCCGATTGAAGTCCAGATATCCTCTCTCCGGATAATGAAGGATGCAGACTTGAGTGAAGACGACTGGATCCAAACTCGACTTGATCAGTTAAACCTAATCGATGAAAAAAGACTTACTGCTATCTGTCATGGTCAAACGTATCAAAAACGGATGATCAGGGCATTCAACAAGAAAGTCAGACCACCAGAGTATCAAGTTGGGGACCTGGTAATCAAACGCATCATCCTTCCTCAAAGTGATCCCAGAGGCAAATGGACCCCTACGTACGAAGGGCCATTTGTGGTTAAACATGTGTTCTCAGGGGGAGCCATGATTCTAACCACCATGGATGGTGACGACCTTCCTCACCCCGCCAATGCAGACATAGTAAAAAGATACTACGCATGAATAAAAGACCCGCTAGGTTGACATACCTAGGCAAAAATAAGGGCTTCCCGGCGAACCAAAAGGGTTCGGGCAAAAATAAGGGATGAAATGAAAAAAATCTGTACACCCGGCAAGTCGAAAACCTGAAAAGGCGGCTTGGGCAAAAATGGGTATCCCGGTGGACTGAAAACCCGAAAGGGCGGTCCAGGCAAAAGTTAGGGATAAAGCGTGACACTATGTCTCATTGGGTCACCTTGCATCCAGAATTCGGCATCAACTATCTGGCTCAGATTTCGGCATCGATCAATCAACTTCATCTTCAACTAAGCAGCAAAGTGATGAGACGCTTGAAGACATAAAGGCGATAGCAGAGTTGGAACCCAGTGGGAATATTGTGCACATAGCTGTTTTGTTTCCTTTTCAAAATTGTATAAACTTTATGTTATTCGGCGACGTTCTCTTACTAGGACGTCAGCCCCTTGTACAAAAAACGCCTATTTACAGGAAAAATTCAAAATCAAT
Source organism: Vicia faba (assembly GCA_948472305.1). Lineage (NCBI taxonomy): Eukaryota > Viridiplantae > Streptophyta > Magnoliopsida > Fabales > Fabaceae > Vicia > Vicia faba. The sequence continues at coordinate 84,675 of CATIWC010002686.1, read as the reverse complement.
ACAAGTTCACTTTTCCAAACAAATTGCCAATTGTTTTTCCTTTTTTCTGTTTTGTCTTGCGAAGAACGTCCAATGTTCATTTTTGATATATGCATTTGACATTAAATTGCTAATTCATAAATACTTGCATATGAAACAAAAGACTAATTACAGGTGACATCAGAAGTAAGGGCAATGTAGAATTGTCCAGGCAGTCTAGTTGCTTTGTCCGCCAGGGTACCAAGGTAGATTCAACTGAAGAATGTGACCAAGTTATCTCAACTCCCCACAGAGTAGGACAAGATTCAACAATACTCTCCCCAGGGAAAGTTAGTTTATCCTCAGCCCTACAATAGGCACCCTGTTCCCCTAGCAAGTAAGCAATACTCTCCTCCAACAGAGTTAGTCGACGGTCAGCCTGAAGGAAGTTGGATAGTCCCAGAAGATATCAACATTCCCCAGTGGAGTATAGGCAGTTCTTAGCAAGCATCCCCGGCAGTCTTGATCTAAGATTGTTCCCCGGCGGAATACAGACACTCCAGTGGAACCATTTTCCAGTACAGTCCGAAGGTTTCCCCAGGAAAGTGGAATTCTTATCCCCAGCAGGTCTTGAAGCTTATCCCCAGTAGATTCTGAAAGCTTATCCCCTGCAGAGTACGGACGTCTCTCCCGAGCTTTATTCAAAGTTATTTCTCACAAGGGTTTATAACTGGGTTATCCTCAGCTAATTGCCACGGAAGATCGCCCTCGGCGAAGTTCTTTCAATCCCCAGCGGAGTTCATCAAAGTTCCCCAACATAACTTATCAACACAATCCCCAGCAGAGTTTAACATTGCGATCCCCAACGGAGTTAATCATTGTTATCCCCAGCGGAGCCCATCTTTGAAATCCTCAGCGGAGCTCTCATCAAAACTTCAGCAAAGTATCTCTTTCCACAGAATAATTCCCCTTAGAGTAACCTCTCCAACAAGTTTATTCCCCAATGGAGTCATCTTCTCCTACCGGTGTATTCTTGCAACCATCATCCCCACCGGAAGCAAAGAGCTCTACTCTACAACGTCAGCCCAGGATTTAAATTCCCCGACCGGTCATCAAGGATTTATTTTCCTAGACAAAAATACATTCATAAACATTTCACACATCTTGTTTACATACATGATAAAGTGCATACAACACTATCTCATTTTGAACATCATGACATCATGCATTTCATACATCATGACATTGCATACAACTGATGTTTTGCCTTTTCAGGGAAAAAGACAACCCAAAATACAACTACTTTCAACTGTCACAATTCCAGATTCGATTCCTGTATCTAGCCAGGGAACATCTGTGAGTGATCAGTTTCCAGATTTGATTCCTGTATCTAGCCAGGGCACGTCTGAAGAGTTTGAAGATTTGATTCCTGTATCCAGCCAGGGCATATCTGTTGACGACTATTTCCAGACTCGATTCCTGTATCTAGCCAGGGCACGTCTAAAGAGTTTGAAGATTCAATTCCTGTATCCAGCCAGGGCATATCTGTTGATGACTATTTCCAGATTCGATTCCTGTATCCAGCCAGGGCATATCTATCAACTGTCACATTTCCATACTCGATTCCTGTATCTAGCCAGGGCACGTCTGAAGAGTTTGAAGATTCGATTCCTGTATCCAGCCAGGGCATATCTATCAACTGTCACAATTCCGGATTCGATTCCTGTGTCCAGCCAGGGCATATCTATCAACTGTCACAATTCCGGATTCGATTCCTGTATCTAGCCAGGGCACATCTGAAGAGTTCGAAGATTCGATACCTGTATCCAGCCAGGGAACATCTGTGAGCAACTGATTGTAGACTCGACACCTGTATCTAGCCAGGGCATGTCTGCATGAAGAGATTGAAGATCAAACACCTGTAACAAGCCAGGAAAACATCTGTCTTTCTCAAAGTACACAAGTTCTCGCTAAGGAATCTCTTATGCGGTCAACACCTCCAAATGGCATCTATAAGCCCATTCCCGACAAGATTCTGTCACGCCTTCAGATGGAATCTATAAGCCCATCTCCCTATCCACCATCTCTCCAAATGGCATCTATAAGCCCATTCCCGACATCACATTGCTGATACTCCAACATGCGAGTGCAAATTTCCGGGCACTCTAGTGTCCAATCTCCTTTTACCCTCGAGTCACGAAAGGCAAACTTGCCAATCTAACTCTTCAGGTTCAAGAAGATTGAACAGGGGCAACTGTTGTACCCCAAAATTTTCCCTCCCATTTCTCTCAACATTTTCTCATCACAAGACCCTTGGAGCTCAAGATCCAGTTAGGGTTTCCTCTGCTCAAGACTTCTCCTTGCATTGTTGACCCAAATTAGGGTTTGTGTTTGAACAAAGATATTTTGACCTAAAATTCCTAAGATGACTTTCATGCTTCATGTTGGACTCCCAAGTTTATCCATACCAAGTTCCAAGTCTTGATTCCAAATTTTGCCCAGTCAATTGGACAGTTGACCTAGAAATCAACTATATTGGGGAAAAAGTCAACTGTGGCCAATTGACAGTCAAGTCTCATGAAAATTGACCCACATCAACATTTTGAACTCATATGGACCATTTGATCAAGTTTGGATCACAATCCCACAAGAAATTTGATCAGATCACCAAAAGGGCAAAATGGTCATTTTTAGGGTTTTGACTGCACAAAGGCAATTTTTGACTGTTTGACCTAGCCAATGGCAAACCAAACTCACATATGGACTCAAGGACCCCATGGAATTATCTTGACATACTCAACAAGTTCAAAAGATCCCAAATGCACAAGATTGACAGTTGAATTTCCCAGTCAATTGATCAATTTTGACTGTATACTGAAAAGTCAAACTTTGACTTTTTGGTCAAAATCAAGTGTCAAGTTTCATTTTTCATCAAAACATGCCAAATCATGAAACTTGTTCATCAAGAAATCAAGAATTGCAAATTAGGGTTTGAAATGAAGATTTTTCATAACTTAGAATTTTTCTAAGTTATGAAAAACCCTAATTTTTTCCTAAATTTGTCCCACTTTCTCACCAAGATTCATTTGGATTCAAGGAAAAGTCAAAACATGAAAGTTGTAGTCTATTTCAAAATCTACAACTTTGATCACAAAGTTTTCCCAAAAGAAGCTTGTGGCTCAAGTTACAATTTTGGGAACAAGGGTACCAAACCATTCTTGACTTAGAGAAATTTTGAACCATTTTAGGCAGGATTTTTGCCCAACTTCAAGACCATTTTTCACATACTTCCACTTGGAATTTCAATTTTCATTTCAAATATGGATTGTAGTACACATTCCAAGATTTCCAAAATGTCCAAGAACTCATCAAACAACCTCATTGTTAGGGAGAATCGAATTTGGCAAGTTGGGAAAAACTCACTTTTGATTTGGCCAATTTACATGTTCATACATTTGTGCCATTTTGAATCCAGCTTGCTTTCCTTGATTACAGGTCCTATATCCCATTTGCACTAAATAATTTAATGCTAACTCATTGTGCCAAGGCCTTGTTTTATGTGTTTAAGCATTACATGTTAGACTAAGCCATAAATAGAAAAAGCAAATTAGCCATTCTTGAAAAGTTGCACTTTATGTCAAATGCAAATCCAAGCAAGTACAATGCAAATCCTTTTGGCACAAGTTTATGAACTAATTACACTGATCAAGGCCAAGGTATGCAGCATAGATTGGGGGGCCTGTACAAGCTAGAAACACAAGTTGACATTTGTTACTTAAAGTTGAAGAAACATAGCATACCAATACACAACTCTCATTCCTGTGAACCAGAGCTTAAGCAAAGTTATCAAACACTTTCCAATCATCAACCCTAAGCTAAAACACGAGCCAACCATCTCCATTACCTTCTCAAACACAGAATCACCCTAAAACTACCAAAACAGGGGACCTGCTGCAGATTGAGTTCCATAGCTCAGTCCATTCATGCATTCTTGCTAAAACCACTTCAAACATATCCCACATCATCCCTTGAAACTATTCCAAGCCTCAAACACGACCTGTAACATCCCTAGCTAACATCACCATTTTCATTTTTTTGTTTTGCAGTTGAAGTACCATAGCACGATTCTTTTGGTTTCCAAGCAAACTAAGGGTTGGAATAGCATCCTGAGACATCAAGGAAGCTATACAAATCATTACCTTGCCTTGTACTCATCTCCATTGTTGCACACGATTCCAACTGAACAGGTAAGTTCATGAACTTGTATCTCTCTATCCAGGCATTGTTAGCTTTAGGTTTGTGAAGAAAATATGTCACATTCATAGCCCTGAACATGCCCATGTAATTAGTTTTCATTTATGTTACGTGTGCTATGAGAATTTGATGTCTGAACATGGAACAAAAACTAGGTCAGGAATTGGGGGAGAAGAAATTCTCTCTCATTTCTGAGAGTTAGATTGATTTCTTTATATGTCTAGAATCGTGGCTTCAAGCTCTACAGGTTTCATGTTGAAAGATTTGGCAAAAGATCAAGGAATCTGGAGATAGAAAACGCGCGTGGATGGTTGTTCAAACATGTTCTGAGGTTGAAGACAAAGTCTTCTTGGGCTGGGCCTGAGTTGACTTTCTTTTTGCACCCTTTTGTTACTTTTGAACCCCCCTGGCCCATTATGCTTATTTGAGACATTTTCTTGACTTTTCTTTTTATTTCTGACTTATTTATTTTTTCTAATAATATTAAAAATATAAAAAATATTTTTCACACCATTTTTGTATTTATTAAGGATTTATTTGTTTAAATATATTTTTGTACATAAATAATACATAAATATCCTTTATTAAAAAATACTAAAATTAATACCAATACATTTTTATTTTTATTAATATTTAACACTAAAAATACCTTTTTGACAAATATACTTCATTTTTATTTTATTTTTACATAATTATTAAATATTGTATATATTAAATAATTAATACCTTTTATTTAATAAATTAGGGTTTTGCCCTAAACATGAAAAAACTCCAAAAATAATACTTTTTTATTTTGTTTATTTGACATATAAAAAACACTTTTTTTCATACATACATAAAAAATACTTTTTGCATCTTGCATATTTATTCCATTTTTATTTAATTGTTGTATATTAAATAATTTGTATAATTCCCAATTTGATGTAATAGTCTAGGTTTAAATTCCTTGTCAAAATACCCCCATTTGCACATTTGTACCCCCCTTCCCATAATATTGTGTTGTAATAACTTAGGAACTTTATTTTTCGCATTTTAATGCTTTCTAATTATGCCATGTTAGAATTAGGGTTTGTATGCAAATCAAAAACAACAAAAATAGTTTGACCTAAATTCAAGATAAACAAGCATGAAAATGGACAACACTAATCACACTTGCACCCCTAGGGTATTTCACTTGTTGCCTTCAAAAATGGGCCATATTGCATGTTAGGTCTCTTTAGGAAAAACAAATACAATTCAAATGATCATAGTCCCTCGATGACGCTTTCGAAAGTTGCCTAAAAAATGATCAAGCCCCTCCAAGGAAAAATTGCCCAAAGATACTTGGCACCATTGCAATTATGGTCTAAACGATGACCCGCGCCCGTCCCTTTCACATCCTAACACAAGATTGTCCACCAAATGCAATGGTGGAACAAAAATTGTTAAAAGGGTTAAAAACATAGGAGAAATCTTTGAGAAATTTAGTAGTAGACAAACTCTTAGTTACTTGAATCAAACTTGCAAAACAAAACACTTGCCTATTTTTTCAAACCACACATCACTACACTTTCAAAACAACTTTCAAAAACAATGAAAACCTTTTTCAAAAGACATACACCATTGTATACATCCCAACATGGATCATTACAAAGGTTGCCACCACATTGGCCTCTTTTCAAAACATTTTCAAACCCACACACACAAAGCACCATTTCAAACAATTGAAAATCAAGGCAAGTTGATCTAAGCAAGTAACTAAGAGCCCATGGATAACCAGGGATAGAAAGGGTGCTAATACCTTCCCTTTCTATAATATACTCCCCGAACCCAAGAAAACATCTCAAAGGTTTTTGTTGTGCTATTTTAAACCTTTCCTTAGGATAAAATAAAAAGTCGGTGGCGACTCTTGCTCAACCGAAACATTTGCGAAAACAAAAACGCAAAACCTCAAGTCAGTTCTCCCATCGTATCACAGAACTGGCGACTCTGCTGGGGACGAACTTCAAAGTGGAGTAACCTTAGGGCTTAGATCACCCTTGTTTTCAATTGTTTGCCTTGTTTGCTTTTATATTTGTGGGCTTTGCATCGGAGTTTCATAGATCCTAACCCGGATCTGGGGAATACCCTTTTAGGTAGCATAATCTATGAGGGACCTGTCTGGCGTAGACCGACATGGGTGAAGCAGTGGCTACGTTGGTGTGGCACCTTAGTCTGTACCGATATCCCTTGTGTTGCAACAAGGAGAATATGGGGCTTCTAAGGAGTCATTAAACACCAACCGACCTTAGAACCCTAAATTGACCAAACTTGGCCATAGAACAGTAGTAGTATGCTACACTCATTGAGGCTAAACTCTCGCGATGGTTCTGGCCGCAAGAAAAGATTGCGATGTTGGAGTTATGACCGATTGAGGGTATTCAATGATTTGAGATCCTCTAGAACCCGGTTACTTTTGATAGGACAGGTTTTAACCAACGAAACTAAAAGAGGGTAATACCTAAACTTCATGCTGGCCTGAAACCTAAGGGTTGTCTTGTGTGACTTGTGTGCCTTATCATGCTTGCCTTTGTGAATATTTGTGGTGTACTTCATCATGGCATCATACCATCATACCATTACATGCATCCTGTATAAAGACTAACCCATTTCAAAGATAAAAAAAGTTTCATCTTTGCTCTGTTTTGTAGGACATCATGATGCCCGTGCGTAGGAATACTATCCGGCTCAACTTTGTTCAACCACCAACTTTGCTCAAAGATTTGGTTGGTAGGATTCCAAACACTACTTCCTTCATCAAGAGGCATGGTTCTCTCCTTGGTTTGATCACTTCAAAGTGGGACCAATAACTGATAAGTGTCCTGACCCAGTTTTATGATCCCCTGTATCATTGCTTTACCTTTCAAGACTTCCAGCTGGTCCCTACCCTGGAAGAATTCTCTGATTTACTTGGTATTCCTGTTTTGGAGCAAACTCCATTCACTGGTTGGGAAAAGACTCCTAGGCCTGAAGAGGTTGCTGCAGTCCTCCCCTTGACCAAAGAAGAGGTATTGGCTAACTGGGAAACTAGAAGTGGAGTTAAGGGCTTTTTGGTCAAATTTCTGGTTGGCAAAGCTAATGATTTCTGGAATGACTTAGACTTCAAGGCGTACGAAGACATTCTGGCTCTTTTAATCTATGGTCTGGTACTGTTTCCAAATCAAGGGAAGTGTACTAGTTGATCATTTGGCTCATCAGGCTCTAGGTGACTACCAATCCATGAACTTTGAATTCTCGGATCAGAATATTATGTTAGTGACTGACTGTGAAGAACCTGGACTAGATGAAGAACCCGAGGAAGGATCTTGATGTACCATGGTTTTTGATGGAGCTTCCAACGCACTCGGTAATGGTATCGGTTCCGTAATCATATCTCCCGAGGGCTGTCATACTCCTTTCACTGTCAGACTATGTTTAAACTGTACCAACAATATGGCGAAGTATGAAGCATGCATCATGGTTCTCAAAGCTACTATTGACCCGAGGATCAAGTTCTTGAGCGTTTTCATGGATTCATCCTTGGTAATAAGTCAAATCAAAGGAGAGTGGGACACGAAGCACCCGAATCTCATCCCTTACAAAGAACATGTGCTGAAATTACTTCCAAACTTTGAAGAAGTCACCTTTGAACATTTTCCACGAGAAGAGAACTAGTTAGCGGACGCGGTAGCTACTATGTCGTCCATGTTCAAGGTCAGATGGGACAACGAAGCTCCTCGGATCACTATTGAGAGATTGGATGAACCAGCATATTTCTATGAGATCAATATTGAAGGGGTAACAGACAAACCTTGGTTCCAAGAAGTGAAAAGGTATCTCAAGGCTCAAGAATATCCTAAGGGGGAGTCTGTCAATGATAAGAAGTTTCTTAGAAGGTTCTTCGCAAAGTTCTTCCTCAGTAATGGAATCCTCTACAAGCGCAACCATGACTCTACTTTACTTCGGTATGTAGACAAGAGCAAAGCAGAGAGGATTATGGAAAATGTACACGAAGGTACCTTTGGCACCCATTCTAGTGACACACCATGGCAAATAAGATCCTACGGGCAGAATACTATTGGTCCACTATGGAAGAAGACTGTTATTAGCATTCACGAACTTATCCCAAATGCAAGATCTATGTTGATAAAGTACATGTACCTCTGGTTCCCTTGAATGTCTTGACAGCTCCCTAGCCCTTTGCAATGTGTGGCATTGACATAATCGGAGAGATTAGACCTACCACTACCAATGGGCATCGCTTCATCCTAGTGGCCATTGATTACTTCATGAGGTGGGTTGAGGCTGCCTCTTTTGCTACTGTTACCAAGAATGTTATGGCGCGGTTTATCAAGCATAACTTGATTTATCGGTATGGTGTGCCAGAGAGAATCATCACAGACAATGGTACAAATATCAACAATACAATGATCACCGAACTCTGTAAACAATTCAAGATCCAGCATCATAATTCTTCCTCTTACCAGCCGAAGATGAATGGCATTGTGGAGGCTGCTAACAATAATATTAAGAAAGTCATACAGAAGATGACGGTGACATACAAAGACTGGCATGAGATGTTACCATTTGATGTTTATGGTTACGGCACTTCAGCACGTACGTCAACAGGGGCAACACCTTATTCTCTGGTATATGGTATGGAGGTTGTCCTACCTATTTAGGTCTAGGTCCCTTATTTGAGGATCGTGAAGGATGTGTGTTTGAATGAAGATGATTGGATCCAGACTCGACTTGATCAACTGAATCTGATTGATGAGAAAAGGTTTGTTGTTGTCTGTCATGGTCAGATATACCAAAAGCGAATGATCAAGGCTTTCAAAAAAAAGGTCATACGTCAAGTATATCAAGTGGGTGATCTAGTAATCAAGCGCATCATACTGCCACAAGGTGATCCCAGGGACAATGGACTCCCACATACGAAGGGCCATTTGTAATCAAAAGTATATTTTCTGGTGGGGCCATGATTCTAACCACCATGGATGGTGACGACCTTCCTCACCCTGTGAATACGGACATAGTGAAAAGATACTACGCATAAGTAAAGACCCGCTAGGTTGACTAGCCTAGGAAAAAATAAGGGCATACCGGCGAACCAAAAGGGTTCATGTAAAAATTAGGGATAAATACAAAAATATTTGTACACCCGGCAAGTCGAAAACCTAAAAAGGCAGCTTGGGTAAAAAAGGGTATCCCGATGGACTGAAAACCCGAAAGGGCGGTCCAGGAAAAAGTTAGGGATTTGAAGCGTACAACTATGTCGCATTAGATTACCTTGTGACCATACTTCAGTATCAACTATCAAGCTCAAACGGTACCGATCAATCCAGTCAGCTTCAGATGAGTAGCAAAGTGATGAGACGCTAGAAGACATAGGGGCAATAGCCGATTTGAGACTCAATGGGATTATTACACATAGATCTTTTCTCTTTATACACTATTTTGTGTAGTTTTCATTTTTTACAATGAAGTTCTCCTACTAGAACGCCAGTCTCTTTGTACAAAATACCTGTTATAGGTGAACTTCACACATGGCTTCGTCTCCATCTCTTGATGCTTCTGACGCGAGACCATACTCATTAGGCAGGATTGACACGATATTATAATGGATAATCAAGTCATCTTCTGAACTATCTTCAAAGTCATCAGGATCCTTAGATTTCACTAGTGGTGAACTTATAACCAGCATTGTCAATCTTTCTGTAATACGGAGGGAGAACTGACTTGGGATGTCTTACGTTTTATCGCAATTATCGCGGTTAGCAAGAGTCGCCACCGACTTTTCTTTTATCCAAATAAGGAAAGGGTGAAAATAACAGGAAAGACCTTCGAGATTATTTCTCGAGTTCAGGGGGTCGATTATGAAAAGGGAAGGTATTAGCACCCTTTTCATCTATAGTTATCTATGGGCTCTTAGTTTCTTGCTAGATCACTTGCTTTGTTTGAAAGTGTGCTTTGTGATGGTTTTTGAAAGTATTTTTTGAAAAGGCGCCTTCGTTTAGGATAACTTTGCAATGGCTCTCGTCTCATAAGAACGTATACAAAGTGTTAGACTTTTGAAAATATTTCATGTTTTTGAAAGTGTTTGGTGTGTGTTTGCAAGGATGTTTGTTTTGAAAGTGAGCAAGCAACTAGGAAAATTTTCTACCTACTTAAAAGTCTTTCATTCATTTCTCTCTTCCTTTGATATTGCTATCTTACCATTGATTGATAAGAAGCCTTATCTTTGGATGTAAAGGGACGGACGTGGGTCATCGTATAGTCGTGTGTGATCGGTGGGAATGAGAACTGACTGTTTTGGAATGCTGGTTTGTGTTTTGCGTTTGTTTTTTCAAAATGTCGCGGTAAGCAAGAGTCGCCACCGTCTTTTATTTTATCCAACAAGGAAAGGACAAAAGCACAGAAAAATTCCTTTTTGAGATATTTCTCGGGTTCGGGAGGTAGATTATAGAAAGGGAAGGTGTTAGCACCCTTTCTACCCATGGTTATCCACGGGCTCTTAGGTACTTGCTCATTGTGTTTTCAAAAGTTTGCTTTTCTTTGTGTTTGTGGGTTTGAAAAGAGTTTTTGTTTTGAAGAAAGTGTAAGTGCGAAAAGTTTTGTTTTGTTTTAAAAGGAGCAAGTACTTAAGAACCATCTACCTACTCGAAAAAGGAATTAAACTGTGCTAATGTCCTTTAGACAATTCTATCCCACTATTGAGGAGTAGGTAGCATCGTCGTTGGAGTTTTCGGGTCAATTCGATTAAGGGACGTGTGGTCACTAAAGCAATGTTAGGACGCCTTTGCGGTAACCCTAATATCCTAGATCATTTTTCCGAGGCAACCGTTTCGAGGCAACTATGATCTTTGGACAAGAGGACGACCTCTAAAACTTCCTATACTCAATGACCACGTTCGAGGCAACCAAGTGAGGTATACCCTAAGAGTGGCATGTGCGAGTGTGTTATTTCGGTTAATTTTTATCTGTACATGTTAATGGTGAGCTATATTGATTTTAGGTTAAAGATTGATCTTGTCATGCATTGCCTATTTATCAAACATCTAACAGTTAATAATTGCGGAAATTAAATTGCGGGAAATTAAATCTAAGCTATTACAAGGCGTCGGGTATTTACATCGCCAAAGACAAACCCTTTAATTTAAAATGCGGAAAGTAAATAAAAGCGATAAATAAATAAAGTCCTAATTTAAAAAACTATTACATTCCCGAAACAATTACATTATTGGATAAAAGAAGAAACGCGTGCGAGAAAATTAAATCAGAGCCTTTTTAGGGTTTTGACCCTTTTTAGGAAAGAAAGCATTTTTGTTATTTTTGAATTAAATGAAAAAATAAATCTTAGTTTAATAATTGAATTAATTAATTAAATGAAAATATTTTTGGTTTTTTATATTTAAGGAAATAAAATAAAAATGGTTAAAATTTATTTAAAAACCCTAATTCTAAATTGATTTTATTTTGTTGCAAAAATGTTAAAATTATCCTAATTAAAAATACTAAATTGATTAAATTATTTATAAAAATAAAGTGAAATTAGTTTTAATAAATAAAAATAATTTTTTTTTTGTTTTCTGATTTTATTAGGAAAATATTAATTGGTTAGTTTTTTTAATAATAATAATAATAGTTAACAAAATAAATAAATAAATAATGAAAAGAAATTAAAAGTAAAAGAAATACTCAGGGGGTATGGGCTTAATTTGATGGTGGAATCAGCAATTTCCAGGCCCAATTTCAATCAGCCTGCTTGACTTTTTGGATCGCCCACATGTCTGTTGACTTGAGACCATGGTAGTCCTCCATTCTTGGCCACTGGATTAGATTTGAAGCCACCTGGCGTGTTGATATTTGAAGAGCATGGTAGACCCCCTTCTGAGCATTGCATAGGAATACCTGAAGAAAAATCAAATAAAGCATTTTGGGGGACCTGGGATTCGAACCCAGGTCCCAAGGGTTTTTGACACGCCTCCCTCACCAACTCAGCTGGCTTACTCATCTATTATTAGAATAATCAACAAATATTATATGTAAAACAACGCACTAAGCCTGGAATAAAAAAAATAAGCGCCAATAATTTGAACTAGCCAATTACGCCTAGCCACGTAATCATCTTCTCCAAATATCCCTGGTTATTTACCTACCGATTTTTATCTGCAGGAAAGTTCGTGGGATGTTTCAAAAATCCTTCCTAGGCCATGTAAACGCAAGCTAAAGGTATCAAAGTGATCGTCTCTCTTCTCTGAGCACGAATATGGCCATGGTTTGCCTTGATTGTACCTGTACCAAAAATGCCTAAAAAAAAAGCTTGGAAACCCTAGGTTCGGGTATCACGTTAGAGGCCATGAGAATAAAATTAAACATTGCAAAAATGTTCTAAATCAAACAACAAACACAAATATGCAAAGATTTCAATGAAAGGATGCAAGAATCAGAGGTTTGGATTTCGTGTTCAGGGCCACATTCATGGTAACTTACAGTGTGTTTCAAGTGGTTTTAGGACTTGGTTTTGATTGCTACAGCTTCACGAGATTGCCAGCAAGAGAGTTATGTGAAGATTTTTCCTTGAAAACACCTCCAAACAAGAATTCGATCTCCACTTTTTTCAAGGTTTTTTTCAATTCTGGTTTGGCCGTTTCTGCAATGCTTAGGTCATGTCTTTGATCTCTATGGCTTGTGTGTACATAAGGGAATGAGTTTAGGTTAAAATTTGGGCTTGAATCCATAGGAATTGAATATTGGAGATTTGATTTTGATCACCATTATCAAGTTTCCATATTTGCATCAAATCTGAGATTTTGTGCATGTTTTGACTTGGCACGAGTTTGATTGAGTTTCTTATGATATTTGCAAGCTGTAATGACCACAAGAATCTCATTCCATTAATTTTTAGATTTTATTTGAATTAATATTGATTTAAAATGAATTAAATCAATAAAAATTAAATAAAATAGAAAAATAAATGTTTGGTCATGAAATTAAAGATGGGACACGTGTGGGGTATGATAAGACCAAATCAAATGGAAAAAAGTGGGCCCTTTTGTTAAAAATTGGAGTTTTGAGGATAGTTGACTTTTGGCAATTTTGGAAAAATGCCCAACTTCAACAATGCATAACTTCTTCAAATTTGAACTTTTGGAAATGTTCTTTGATTTTTTAGAAACCTTGATATGTCCTATAACCAACCCTTTTGATCTCATCTCATTTTGATCTTCCATGCTCAAGTTATAAGCTTTGGAAAAAAAGGTGTTTTTGTTGACTTTCAAAAATGACCTATAATGTCCAAATTTGTAACTTTTTGTGAGTGCATTTCTGGATCTTGGGGTGTGAAGATGGATTGTAGGAAATTTAATCCTCTTAAAAATTAGATTTGGATGGGTCATTTCTCATAAAGTATGAGAAAGTTATGCTTGGTCAAAGTTGAGTTGACTTTTCCTACAAAACCCTAATTTAGCAACTTTTGAATCTTGATGAATCTTGAGCAATCCTTGATGAATCATGATCAACCCTTGATCAAATGATGAATTATCCTTCAAAATGATAATTTTGACAAAAAATATTAAGGTTTGACTGTATTTAGGCCACAATTGACTTTTGCCCTAGCACAGTTGATTTTTGGACTTCTTATGCAATTGACTGACCAAACTTTCTCTGCAAGGCTTGAAATTTGACATGGATGAACTTAAGAACATATTAGGACATTGGGGAGCACTTGAGGTCATTTGTATGTGAGGAACTTGATGCAACACAAAACCCTAATTTTGAATTGACTGCCTTAGGAGGTGATTTGACTGTCCAACTCTTGAGCCATCTTGAACAACTTGGAGATGATTCTTGACATGTCTTGAGAAATATGGGAGGGAAAATTTTGGGGTAAAACAGTTTCCCCTGTTCAATCTTCTTAAACCTGAGGATATAGATTGGCGTTCAGGGCTTTCGTGATTCGAAGGTGGAAGATGATTGAACACTAGAGTGCCCAGAAATTTGCACTCGCATGAAGTAGTATTTGTCTTGTGATGTCGGGAATGGGCTTACAGTTGCCATTTGGAGATTGATGATGGGAGATGGGCTTAAATATGCCATCCGAAGGAGTGTCGATCGCGTAAGATATTCCTTATCGAGAGCTTGTATACCTGTCTTTGAGGAAGATTCCGTTGGGGAATGCTGTTCTTTGTCTTAGGAGAAATAGAACTCTAGGAGCTTCAGTTGTCCATTATTCTACTGGGGAATCATCTCTTCTGAATTTTAGGATCTTCGGTCATCCGTTATTCTACTTAGGAATCATATCTGTTGAAGAGATAGTGAACTACTATCTGGTCGCAACCCAGGCTTCATAGTGATAAGACCGATTGCTATCTGGTCGTAATCCAGGCTTTACAGTGACTTATTGGGGAGATGAGATCAAACTTGTTATCCGGTCGTAATCCAGGCTTTGCAATAGCTCACTTCTTATCTGGTCGAAATCCAGGCTTCATAACAGATCAAGTGGTTATCCGGTCGCATACGGGCTTCCTTTTGATTGTCGGGTTTACTAGTATCCGGTCGAATCCGGGCTTCATAGTAACTGGCTGGGTAAACTGTTATCTGGTCGTAATCCAAGCTTCACAAAGTCCCTTAACGCTTATCTGGTCGTAATCCAGGCTTCACGATGTGTCATACCACTATTTGGTCGAAATCCAGGCTCCGTAGTACTCTTGGTTGCTATCTGGTCATAACCCAGTCTTCACAACATCTTCTATCATTATCTGGTCGTAACCCAGGCTTCATGATATATCATACCACTATCTGGTCGAAATCCAGGCTTCGTAGTACTCTTGGTTGCTATCTGGTCGTAACCCAGTCTTCAAAACATCTTCTATCATTATCTGGTCGTAGCCCAGGCTTCATGATGTATCATACCACTATCTGGTCGAAATCCAGGCTTCGTAGTACTCTTGGTTGCTATCTGGTCGTAACCCAGTCTTCACAACATCTTCTATCATTATCTGGTCGTAGTCCAGGCTTCATGGTCTTGTATTGCTTTCTGGTCGTAATCCAGGCTTCACAATAACTTGCTGAGCTGTTATCCGGTCGTGATCCGGGCTTCATGGCTTGTGTTTATGATATACCACTATCTGGTCGAATCCAGGCTTCATGGTGCTCACTGGGGAATAAACTATTATCCGGTCGCTCTCCGGGCTTCATAGCTTACTTTTGAGAGATGTCACTATCTAGTTGTAATCCAGGCTTTGCGGTGGTCTGATATTGTCATCCGGTTGCAATCCGGGCTTCACAATATGCCGTAGAAATCAAGATACTATCTGGTCGTACCCGGGCTTCATAACTTGAGTTTTAATTGTATCTTTCTTGAAATGGAAGGGTTAGCTATATGTAATGCATGATATGTATCAGGCGATGATGTTCTCAAAATAAATGAGATTGTAGGGTATGATGTGTATATGCATGTATCATGATGTATGGATATGTAATATTTTAGCTGGGGAAAATAAATCCCGGAGCTGCTGGAGAATAGAGTTGAGTTCTTTGTTTCTGCTGGGGATGATGAACGAAGATGATTGTGAGGATAAACCTGCAGGAGAAAAGAACTCCGTTGGGGAATAAGCTGATAAAGAGATTACCCTAAGGGGAATTACTCTGTGGGGAAGAGATGTTCTGCTAAAGATTTTAACGATAACTCCGCTGGGGATTCTGTTGATAAGCTCTGCTGGGGATTTTAATGATGAACTCCGCTAGGGATGGATTACCATTGCTGGTGATACAGAATCGGTTGAGGATTGAACTCCTGTTTGGGGAAAGAAAGAATTTCGCTGGGGATGATCTTTCAGTTGTAACTTGCTGAGGATAACCCAGTTAGACTCTTGTGAGGATAACCCTCTGAATTTGGATGGGGAGATTTATTTGCGCTCTGCAGGGGATAAGCTTCCAGAATCTATTGGGGAAGATGATTCAACTCTGTCGGGGAAGCTTTTTTAGACTGCGCTGGGGAAATGGCTCCACTGGGGATATCTTGTACTTCGCCGGGGACCATTCTTATACTCCATTGGGGAATATTAAGACTGTCGGGGGTATTCTTATACTTGTCGAGGAATATCTTTATACTCCATTGAAGAATATTAAGACCTTTTGGGGATACCAAACCTTTTTAGGGCTGATGGTAGACTAACTCTGCTTGGGGGAGAGTATTGCTGATTCGTTTAACTGCAAGTCTTAGGTGGGAGAGCTACCATTACTGTATTGCTCCGCGGGGAGTGAAGGTATCTCAGCAATCTTCTTCAGCTGAACCTACCTTGGTACCGGGTGGACAAAGTAACTACACAGTTTGGACATTTCTTATGCCCCTGTTTCTGATATCACCCGTAATTTATCTTTTGTTTCACATCTAATTATTTATGATCAACAATTAATGTCAAATGCATATATCAAAAATGAACCTTTGGACGTTCTTTGCAAAACAAAACAGGTAAAGGAAAAACAATTTGAAATTTGTCTAAAAATGAATTTGTATTGATTTTGAAGTTTTCCTAAAAATAGGCGTTTTTTGTACAAGAGGCTGACGTCCTAGTAAGAGAACACCGCCGAATAAATAGAATGTATACAATTTGTAAAAAGAAACAAAACAGCTATGTGAACAATCCCACTGGGTTCCATCTCTGCTATTGCCTTTATATCTTCAAGCGTCTCATCACTTTGCTGCTTAGTTGAAGATGAATCTGATTGATTAGTGCCGTCCGAGCTTGTTAGTCAATACCGAAGTCTGGATGCGAGGTGATCCGATGAGACATAGTGTTACGCTTTAATCCCTAACTTTTGCCTGGACCGCCCTTTCGGGTTTTCAGTCCACCGGGATACCCATTTTTGCCCAAGCCA
Source organism: Vicia faba (assembly GCA_948472305.1). Classification (NCBI taxonomy): domain Eukaryota; kingdom Viridiplantae; phylum Streptophyta; class Magnoliopsida; order Fabales; family Fabaceae; genus Vicia; species Vicia faba. The sequence continues at coordinate 67,581 of CATIWC010002686.1, read as the reverse complement.
CCTTTTCAGGTTTTCGACTTGCCGAGTGTACAGATTTTTTTATTTTCATCCCTTACTTTTGCCCGAACCCTTTTGGTTCGTCGGGAAACCCTTATTTTTGCCTAGGCCAGTCAACCTAGCGGGTCTTTGATTATGCGTAGTATCTTTTTACTATGTCTGCATTGACGGGGTGAGGAAGGTCGTCACCATCCATGGTGGTTAGAATCATAGATCCTCCTGAGAAGATGTTCTTAACCACAAATGGCCCTTCGTAAGTAGGGGTCCATTTGCCCCTGGGATCACCTTGAGGTAGAATAATGCGCTTGATTACCAGGTCCCCAACTTGACACTCTTGTCGTCTGACTTTCTTGTTAAATGCCTTGATCATCCGTTTTTGGTACGTCTGACCATGACAAATAGCAGTAAGTCTCTTTTCGTCAATTAGGTTCAGCTGATCAAGCCGGGTCTGAATCCAGTCATCTTCACTCAAACCTGCATCCTTCATGATCCGAAGAGAGGGTATCTGAACTTCAATAGGCAAGACTACCTCCATGCCATAAACCAAGGAATAGGGTGTTGCCCTTGTTGACGTCCGTGATGAGGTACGATACCCATGAAGAGAAAATGGTAACATTTCGTGCCAGTCTTTGTATGTCACTGTCATCTTCTGCACAATTTTCTTAATGTTATTATTAGCCGCTTCGACAGCCCCATTCATCTTAGGCCGGTAGGAAGAAGAGTTATGATGCTGTATTTTGAATTGCTCGCAGAGATCAGTGATCATCTTATTGTTAAGATTGGTACCGTTATCCGTAATGATCCTCTCTGGTACACCGTATCGACAAATCAGATTGTGCCGAATGAACCGTGCCACGACGTTCTTGGTTACGGTAGCAAAGGAAGCTTCTTCAACCCACTTAGTAAAGTAATCAATCGCTACCAGGATGAAACGATGCCCGTTGGATGTTGTAGGTCTGATCTTGCCGATCATATCAATGCCCCACATTGCAAAAGGCCAAGGCGCTGTCAAGACGTTCAGAGGAACTAGAGGTATGTGCACCTTATCAGCATAGACCTGGCACTTGTGACATGTCCGAGAATGCTGATAACAGTCAGCTTCCATTATGGACCAATAATATCCTGCCCAGAGGATTTTCTTTGCCATGGTATGTCCACTGGAATGAGTTCCGAAAGTACCTTCATGCAGCTCTGCCATGATCCTTTCTGCTTCATTCTTATCCATACAACGCAGTAAGGTTGAATCATGGTTACACTTGTAAAGAATGTCATTACTGATAAAGAACTTCGCCGCGAACCTCCTCATAAACTTCTTATCATTGACAGATGCACCCTCGGGGTATTCCTGAGCTTCAAGATACCTCTTCACCTCATGATACTAGGGCTTTTCTATTACTTCTTCAGTCTCAACGTCACAACAATGTGCAAGTTCATCCAATCTTTCAATAATGATCCAGGGAGCCTCGTTGTCCCAATTGACTTTGAACATAGAAGACATCGTAGCCAGCGCATTCGCCAACTGATTCTCCTCTCTAGGGAAGTGTTCAAAGGTTATCTCCTTGAAATGGGGAAGCAACGTCTACACATACTCCTTGTAAGGAACAAGATTTAGGTGTTTTGTATCCCACTCGCCTTTGATCTAACTGATCACGGTAGCAGAATCTCCGAAGACACTTAGAAACTTTATCCTTAGGTCAATTGCTGCTCGAAGACCCATGATGCACGCTTCATACTCCGCCATATTGTTGGTGCAGTTAAAACATAGTCGGGCGTTGAATGGAGTATGAGAGCCTTTAAGAGATATGATCACAGCGCCAATGCCATTACCCAAAGCATTCGAAGCTCCATCAAAGTACATAGACCATCGGGATCCTTCCTCAGGTCCTTCATCCGGTCCAGGTGTCTCACAATCAGTAACTAACATGATATTCTCGTCCGGGAATTCAAAGTTCATAGACTGGTAATCATCCACTGCCTGATGTGCCAAATGGTCTGCCAACACACTTCCCTTAATTTCCTTTTGGGTCGTATACTGGATGTCATACTCAGTCAATATCATCTTCCATCTTGCAATTCTTCCGGACAAGGCAGGCTTCTCGAAGATATACTTGATTGGATCCATCTTTGATATCAACAAAGTGGTGTGAGTCAACATATACTGTCTCAGCCGGCGAGCAGCCCATGCCAAAGCGCAACAAGTTTTCTTGAGCAGTGAGTATCGGGTCTCACAGTCGGTAAACTTTTTGCTAAGGTAATAAATAGCATGCTCTTTTCGGCCAGACTCGTCATGCTGACCCAGCACACACCCCATTGAGTTGTCAAGTATTGTCAAGTATAAGATCAAAGGTCTCCCTTAAACTGGTGGCATCAGGATGGGTGGCTCCTGGAGATACTCTTTGATTCTTTCGAAAGCGGCTTGGCATTCATCATTCCAACGTGCCAATTGATCTTTCTTCAGTAGCTTGAAGGTTGGCTCACAAGTAGCAGTTAGGTGTGATATGAATCGGGCAATGTAGTTCAGACGTCCCAGAAAGCCTCTGATTTCTTTTTTCTATTCTGGGAGATGGCATCTCTTGTATAGCTTTCACCTTGGCAGGGTCCACTTGAATACCTTTGTCGCTTACAATAAAACCTAGCAGCTTACAGACCTCACCCCGAAGGTGCACTTGTTCGGGTTCAACCTTAACTTGTACAACTTCAACCTGTCAAACAGCTTTTGTAGATGGTCAAGGTGTTCCTCCTCAGTCTGGGACCTTGCAATCATATCGTCGACGTATACTTCAATCTCATGATGGATCATGTCATGAAACAAAGCAACCATGGCACGCTGATATGTTGCCCCAGCATTCTTCAGTCCAAAAGGCATGACCTTGTAGCAAAAGGTACCCCACTGAGTAACAAAGGTGGTCTTCTCCATGTCTTCGGGAGCCATTTTAATCTGGTTATAACCGGAGAAACCATCCATGAAGGAGAATACCTTATGCTGAGCAGTATTGTCAACCAGAACGTCGATGTGAGGTAGAGGGAAGTCATCCTCAGGGCTCGCCCTATTCAGATCCCTGTAGTCAACACACATTCGGACCTTACCATCTTTCTTCGGCACTGGGACCACATTGGCAACCCACTGAGGGTAAGAAGTCACTGCTAGAAAACCGGCGTCAAATTGTTTCATAACTTCAGCCTTGATTTTCTCAGACATCTCTGGGCGCATACGACGAACCTTCTGTTTCACTGGAGGACAATCTTCCTTGGTAGGCAGGCGATGAACCACAATGTCAGTATTCAACCCAGGCATATCTTCGTAAGACCAGGCAAAGATCTCAACATAGTCATGCAGCATCTGAATCAACCGCTGTTTCACACTAAGCTCCAGATTTGCACCAATCTTGACTTCCTTCTTGTTTGTCTGAGTACCCAGATTCACTGTTTCCACTGGCTCTTCATGTGGCTGAATGGCCCTCTCTTCCTGGAGTAGCAGTCTTGCAAGTTCACCAGGCACTTCACAATCATCTTCACCTTCGTCTTCGTCTAAGTTGATCGGATTTTCGAAGTCATAACTGGCAGTAGCAGAGTCGTTACCAGTGAGATCCAGAGTGGATGTGGACCTGTATATGTGAGTGTGTGTAAAATAGCTGTTTTGCAATATATAATAAAGAAAGACAAGGAGCGCAATATTTAAAATGCAAGAACGTCCAATGCTTTTATTAATGATATATGAAAATGACACACAAAAGCCCTCACAAATGAAACCACAGTGCCCCGGGTAAGACACCGGGCCATAAATTTTAAAACATTGTCTATTAAAAATTCAAAACAAAACGTTTCATTACTGGGTGATAGCAGAAACGGGCATAGAATCCTTCGTTGTCCAGTTGCTTAATCCACCATTGGCATTCGGGTAGATCCAACTGTCGATATCAAACTCTTCATCATCATCATCCCTGATAGCATTCACCCCATGTTTGGGCATGGGAGCAGTCACAACATTAGGCCTTTTGGGCATCTCGAACTCAACCTCCTTTGCATCAATTAAATCTTGTATCTTGTTCTTTAAAGCCCAACAATCATCTGTATTGTGCCCCGGGCTATTGGTGTGATAAGCGCAGCGGGCATTAGGATTATACCTTGGTGACGTTGTATTTGCATTCTTTGGGGGTTCCCTTAGAGTCACCAGATTAGTCTTTAGTAACTGTGGCAGAATCTGAGATAAGGTCATGCTAAGACGAGTGAATTGCCTCTTAGGTCTCTCGTCCTTTTGTTGATTGTTGTACTGAGGAGTACCAGCAGGTTTTAAAATAACAACCGCATTGACAGCTTGGCGGTGTTCAGGTTTATTCTGTCTTCTTGCACTGTAGACAACAATGGACTCTTTCTTAAACGACTTCTTCTCGGTGCTCGATGAAGCACCCTTCTGTATCTTCCCAGCCTTAATACCAGCTTCAATCCTCTCACCAGTCAAAATAACATCTGTAAACCCAGATGAAGAGCTTCCAATTAGATGGTTAAAAAATGGACCAGACAGGGTCCCCAGAAACATATCAACAAGTTCCCGATCAGCTAAAGGTGGTTGTACCCTTCCGGCAAGGTCTCTCCACTTCTGAGCATACTCTTTAAATCCTTCACCCGTTCCTATTGACATACCCTAGAGTTGGGTACACGTAGGAGCGAAGTCAGAGTTATACTGATACTGCCTATAGAATGTAGTAGCCAAATCTTCCCAGCTGCGGATACTGGCTCCGTCCAACTGATAGAAATGGATCCATAAGTTCTTATCAGCAGTGTAAGGCTGGATCTTCCTCACATATGACCGAAGATGCAGCTTCAGACAGGAAACTCCGTCATACTTGGCAAAGGCAGGTGCCTTGAACTTATGGGGAATCACCACCTCAGATGATAGACCTAGATATCCGAAGTCCAGACCGGGCACCTTATGAATTTCCATAGCGCTCAATCGGTCTTTCAGTTGTTTGTACTTATCCTCAGCAGGAGGATACTGCTCTTCATCGTAGTCCGTCTCGTTTTCGGAGACAACAGGGCTAGGAGCCCTCCTATCTTGTGGACTATCTTTCCCTCCAGATGAGGTAGTCAGATTAACTTCATTCTGTAGCCCGTTTCTAAACCTGCGTCCAGTGTTGAACATGATGGTCCTCTTCTTCTTCTTCTTCTTCTTCTTCTCTTTCAGAATCAAGGTCTTCAGGTCCTACTGACCCTTAGCTAGATTCATGAACAGCTCTTGAAACTGGGCATTCTGGGCCTGGAGGGCCTTGATAGCTTGCTCAGTTGAAGGTTCAGTAGACATGATGATTGCTGAAATAAACAGCGAAGAAGATAAGAGACCTGTAAAGGGTACCTGTTTATGAAGTGCATGGGATGAAATGGTATGATTTATGATTTTAAAGACAATCAGGATTCAAATTTGTAAACAAGAAAGAAAACACACTTTATTAGATTTAAACTTAGAAATTTAAATTATTCAACAAATTACCCTTAAGGCGTTACAGAAATGGAAATACTGAAAAGTAAACAAAAATCGGAAAGGAAAACATCAAAGGTCCATCAATGCTCCCATGGTCTCTTCTTCTCAGTGCGGACATAGTCATTCAGAATCCGCTCATTCTCCAACCGCCTAGTCAGCTTCTGGATCTTTTGCTCTTGCTCGTTGAACTTCTCTCGGTAAGAATCCCGTTCATCCCTCAACTGCATCCAAGACCTCTTTAGTGCCCCAATGTTAGTGGTCATATAAGGGTGGAGAATGGTTGGAAGAACCCCTTCTTCATTAGCAACTTCAAGAGTGACAGGCCGGACAACTTCATATGGCATACCTAGCTTCTGGGCATGGATGCGGACCCATCTAAGATATGGCTCCATTGGCAGAGAAGTCTTTGGGCCCAACTCATGTGGATCTGATTGGTGAACTCTGTCCTAAGCCCTTATGAATCTACGACGTAGCTCGTCACTATCTCCCTAGAAATCAAAGATGATATGAGGCATCAACATCTCATAAGGCCCTTCTCTTCTGGCTCTTCCAAACTGATGGAGAGCTAAGCATGGGTTGTAAGAAATTCCTCCATGGGTTCCTAGCAATGGAACATTAGGATACTCTCCACAGCGATCAATAACAGTCACCTCATCCATACCTGTGAGAGTCCAGAAAATGTCATTATGAGAAAGAGACATCACCCTATAAGCCCAACCCATTCCTTCTTTGTTCTTCAGCACTGACTTAGGGAGGTGCGAAATAAACCACCTTGATAATAAAGGAGCACAGCACATCAAAGTTCCCCGCTTTCGGGCAGTACGAGCATAGAGCTGATGAAGAATGTCACCCAAGAGAGTGGGTATCGGGTTCTGAGATATGAAGATCTTTATGGCATTAACATCAACAAAAGTGTCAGGATTCAGAAACAATACCAAGCCATAAATCAGAAGAGCCAGAATGTCCTCGAACGCCTTAAAGTCTAAGCTGTCCCAAAAGTAGTTAGCCTTTCCAACCAAGAATTTAGTCAGAAATCCTTTAGCTCCACTTTTAGTCTCCCAATTAGCCATTACCTCTTCTTTGGTCAAATGAAGGGCTGCAGCAATTTCTTCGGGCCTAAGAGTCTTCTCCCAACCAATAAATGGAGTCTGTTCCAAAACAGAGATACCGAGCAGCTCCGAAAACTCTTCTAGGGTAGGAACCAGCCGATAGTCTTGAAAAGTGAAGCAATGATACAGCGGATCATAAAACTGGACCAGGACACTCATCATTTGTTCGTCCAATTTAGAGGTGACCAAACTGAGAAGAGAACCATGCCTCCTGACGAAGGAAGTAGTGTCAGGCATCTTGGCAACCAACTCTTTAAGCAAGGTAGGGACTTGGAAAAAGTTGATCCGGATGGTATTCTTACGCATGGGCATCATAATGACCTACAAAAAAGAGCAAAGATGTAACCCTCCTGTCTTTGAAATAGGTTAGTCTTATGCAATATGTATGCAATGTTATGATGTCATGATGTCATGATAGTAAGCACACCACAGGTATCCACAAATAGCAAACATGGTAAAGGCACACAAGACACACTGAGATCCCTTAGATTTCAGGCTGGCATGGAGCTTAGGTACTACCCTCTTTCAGTTCAGTTGGTTTAAACATGTCCTAAAAATAGTAATCGGGTTCTAGAGGATCTCAATATCACTGACTACCCTCAACGGTCATAATTCCAGTTTAGCAACCTTTTCTTGCGGCCGGAATCATCGCGAGAGTTTAGTCTTAATGAGTGTAGCATACTGCTACTGTTCTATGGCCAAGTTGGTTAATTTAGGGTTCTAAGGTCAGTTGGTGCTTAATGACCCCTTAGAAGACCCATATTCTCCTCGTTCCAACACAAGGGATATTGGTACAGACTAAAGTGCCACACCAACGTAGCTACTGCTTCATCTGTATCGGTCTACGTCGTACATATCCCTCACAGTTTATTGCTACTTACCTAAAGGGTATCCCCATATCCGGGTTAGGATCTATAGAACTCCGATACAAGCCCAAAAAATTAAAGCATACAAAGCATACAATTGAAAACACAGTGATCTAATCCTAAGGTACACCTCACTTAAGAATATTCCCCAACAGAGTCGCCAGTTCTGTGATCGGTGGGAATGAGAATTGACTGTTTTGGAATGCTGGTTCGCGTTTTGCGTTTGTTTTCGTAAAATGTCGCGGTAAGCAAGAGTCGCCACCGTCTTTTATTTTATCCAACAAGGAAAGGACAAAAGCACAGAAAAATTCCTTTTTGAGATATTTCTCGGGTTCGGGAGGTAGATTATAGAAAGGGAAGGTGTTATCACCCTTTCTATCCGTGGTTATCCATGGGATCTTAGGTACTTGCTCATTGTGTTTTCAAAAGTTTGCTTTTCTTTGTGTTTGTGGGTTTGAAAAGAGTTTTTGTTTTGAAGAGAGTGTAAGTGCGAAAAGTTTTGTTTTGTTTTAAAAGGAGCAAGTACTTAAAAACCATCTACCTACTCGAAAAAGGAATTAAACTGTGCTAATGTCCTTTAGACAATGTTATCCCACTATTGAGGAGTAGGTAGCATCGTCGTTGGAGTTTTTGGGTCAATTCGATTAAGAGACGTGTGGTCACTAAAGCAATGTTAGGACGCCTTAGCGGTAACCCTAATATCCTAGATCATTTTTCCGAGGCAACCGTTTCGAGGCAACTATGATCTTTGGACAATAGGGCGACCTCTAAAACTTCCTATACTCAATGACCACGTTCGAGGCAACCAAGTGAGGTATACCCTAAGAGTGGCATGTGCGAGTGTGTTATTTCGGTTAATTTTCATCTGTACATGTTAATGGTGAGCTATATTGATTTTAGGTTAAAGATTGATCTTGCCATGCATTGCCTATTTATCTAACATCTAACAGTTAATAATTGCGGAAATTAAATTGCGGGAAATTAAATCTAAGCTATTACAAGGCGTCGGGTATTTACATTGCCAAAGACAAACCCTTTAATTTAAAATGCGGAAAGTAAATAAAAGAGATAAATAAATAAAGTCCTAATTTAAAAAACTATTACATTCCCGAAACAATTACATTATTGGATAAAAGAAGAAACGCGTGCGAGAAAATTAAATCAGAGCATTTTTAGGGTTTTGACCCTTTTTAGGAAAGAAAGCATTTTTGTTATTTTTGAATTAAATGAAAAATTAAATCTAAGTTTAATAATTGAATTAATTAATTAAATGAAAATATTTTTGGTTTTTTATATTTAAGGAAATAAAATAAAAATGGTTAAAAGTTATTAAAAAACCCTAATTCTAAATTGATTTTATTTTGTTGCAAAAATGTTAAAATTATCCTAATTAAAAAGACTAAATTGATTAAATTATTTATTTATAAAAATAAAGTGAAATTAGTTTTAATAAATAAAAATAATATTTTTTTTTGTTTTCTGATTTTATTAGGAAAATATTAATTGGTTAGTTTTTTTAATAATAATAATAGTTAACAAAATAAATAAATAAATAAATAAAAGAAATAAAAAGTAAAAGAAATACTCAGGGGGTATGGGCTTAATTTGATGGTGGAATCAGCAATTTCCAGGCCCAATTTCACTCAGCCTGCTTGAATTTTTTGATCGCCCACATGCCTGTTGACTTGAGACCATGGTAGTCCTCCATTCTTGGCCACTGGATTAGATCTGAAGCCACCTGGCGTGTTGATATTTGAAGAGCATGGTAGACCCCCTTCTGAGCATTGCATAGGAATACCTGAAGAAAAATAAAATAAAGCGTTTTGGGGGACTTGGGATTCGAACCCAGGTCCCAAGGGGTTTTGACACGCCTCCCTCACCAACTCAGCTGGCTTACTCATCTGTTATTAGAATAATCAACAAATATTATATGTAAAACAACACACAAAGCCTGGAATAAAAAAATAAGCACCAATAATTTGAACTGGCCAATTACGCCTAGCCACGTTATCATCTTCTCCAAATATCCCTGGTTATTTACCTGCGGATTTTTATCAGCAGGAAAGTTCGTGGGATGTTTCAAAAATCCTTCCTAGGCCATGTAAACGCAAGCTAAGGGTATCAATGTGATCGTCTCTCTTCCCTGAGCACGAATATGGCCATGGTTTGCCTTGATTGTACCTGTACCAAAAATGCCTAAAAACAAAGCTTGGAAACCCTAGGTTCGGGTATCACGTTAGAGGCCATGAGAATAAAATTAAACATTGCAAAGATGTTCTAAATCAAACAACAAACACAAATATGCAAAGATTTCAATTAAAGGATGCAAGAATCAGAGGTTTGGATTTCGTGTTGAGGGCCACATTCATGGTGACTTACAGCGCGTTTCAAGTGGTTTTAGGACTTGGTTTTGATTGCTACAGCTTCAGGAGATTGCCAGCAAGAGAGCTATGTGAAGATTTTGCCTTGAAAACACCTCCAAACAAGAGTTCGATCTCCACTTTTTTCAAGGTTTTTTCAATTTTGGTTTGGCCGTTTCTGCAATGCTTAGGTCATGTCTTTGATCTCTATGGCTTGTGTGTACATAAGGGAATGAGTTTAGGTTAAAATTTGGGCTTGAATCCATAAGAATTGAATATTGGAGATTTGATTTTGATCACCATTATCAAGTTTCCATATTTGCATCAAATCTGAGATTTTGTGCATGTTTTGACTTGACACGAGTTTGATTGAGTTTCTTATGATATTTCCAAGCTGTAATGACCACAAGAATCTCATTCCATTAATTTTTAGATTTTATTTGAATTGATATTGATTTAAAATGAATTAAATCAATAAAAACTAAATAAAATAGAAAAATAAATGTTTGGTCATGAAATTAAAGATGGGACACGTGTGGGGTATGATAAGACCAAATCAAATGGAAAACAGTGGGCCCTTTTGTCAAAAATTGGAGTTTTGAGGATAGTTGACTTTTGGCAATTTTGGAAAAATGCCCAACTTCAACAATGCATAACTTCTTCAATTTTGAACTTTTGGAAGTGTTCTTGGACTTTTTAGAAACCTTGAGTTGTCCTCTAACCAACCCTTTTTGTCTCATCTAATTATGATCTTCCATTATCAAGTTATAAGCTTTTGCAAAAAAGGTATTTTTGTTGACTTTCAAAAATGACCTATAATGTCCAAATTTGTAACTTTTTGTGAGTGCATTTCTTGATCTTGGGGTGTGAATATGGATTGTATGAAATTGCATCCTATTCAAAATGAGCTTTGGATGGGTCATTTCTCATAAAATATGAGAAAGTTATGCTTGGTAAAAGTTGAGTTGACTTTTCCTGCAAAACCCTAATTTAGCAACTTTTGAATCTTGATGAATCTTGAGCAATCCTTGATGAATCATGATCAAACCTTGATTAAATGATGAATTATCCTTCAAAATGGGAATGTTGACAAAAAATCTTGAGGTTTGACTGTATTTAGGCCACAGTTGACTTTTGCCCTACCACAGTCGATTTTTGGACTTCTTGAGCAATTGACTGACCAAACTTTCTCTGCAAGGCTTGAAATTTGATATGGATGAACTTAAGAACATATTAGGACATTGGGAAGCACTTGAGGTCATTTGTATGTGAGGACCTTGATGCAACACAAAACCCTAATTTTGAATTGACTGCCTTAGGAGGTGATTTGACTGTCCAACTCTTGAGCCATCTTGAACAACTTGGAGATGATTCTTGACATGTCTTGAGAAATATGGGAGGGAAAATTTTGTGGTACAACATCGTGATAGCAACGTTATTAGATATTTTAGCATTGCTCTTTGAGGGACTAAGATCATTTGAAAGTCAACATTTGAAGCGTCATCGAGGGACTATGATCTTGTATTTTGATTGTTTTTTGCTTAGACATCCCACATGAATAACATGACCATTCTTATAAGGCAACAAGTGGAATTACCCTAAGGGTGCATGTGTGAAAGTGTTTGCATTTCATGTTTGGTTTATCTTGGATTAGTGGTCTCTAAGATTGATTTTTATCTTCCCATACAAATCCTAATTACTAGCATTTATATGAAAGCAATAAATTGCAGAAAATAAATATTCTACACTATTACAATCACTAGGGGATGGGGGTGTACAACTTTAAAAATGGGGATTGCAAGAAATTGAAGTCCTAATCATCTATTACAACCATATTGAAATAATGTACAAGAAATATAAAATGGACTTGTTTTGTTTTTGTTAAGAGAAGAAATAAGTTTGCTTAAGAAGATGTTTTTTAGTATTTTGATTTTAAAGGAAATAAAATAAAGTGTGTTAATGTAAAAATGTTTTTGGTGTTTTTTATTATAGAAAATGAAAGTGATGATGAAAATAATAAAATGGAAAAGAATTAGAATCAGTGCATTGGTGAAAGAGGGGAGAGCAGAAGCTCTGACTCTGGTGCACTGCAAGTCAGAAATAATATGTTAGCTGAAATGGGGAAGGTCAAAAGTTCTGGGTGTGGGTACACTGAAGTTCTATGGTTGGTGGGAATAAAGGAAAGCCTAAAAGTTCTAATTGCTGAGGGAGTCTAGAAGCTATAATGTTACTGGAAGGTCAGAAGTTCTGGTTGTTGAGAATCTGGAAGTTCTAGATGTTGAGAGAGTTTGGAAGTTCTGATGTAGCTGGAAACCTAGAAGTTCTAGTGTCACTAGCCATCTAGAAGTTGTGATAATGGCTATGTGAGGTGTTCGTGCTGTTGGATGGGAATGTCTAGAGGTTCTGGTCCAAGATCACTGTTTTGACAAGCAATTAAAGGGGATTGATCTAGAAGTTATGATCCAACTAATGGGGTAAAAATGTAAGGAAATAAATATAAAAGAGGGTGTTTTTGGGGCTAGAACTCAGGACCCTTAACACTAATATCTTATGCATGCGTTCTCTACCACTGGGGTGGCTATACATCCAATATTAGAAGTAAAAACATAAACATATATAATGAAGTAAGCTCTGATGATGAATTTCATCTCCTTCTCCATGCCAGTCAGAGCATCTGCCGCTTAGCCATTTCTCAACAAAACAAAAAATGCACACATAGCAGTTATGATAGGTTTCATCATGGTTTCGGAAATATAAAGTATTAGAACCGTAAGCATGAATTTTGCTAATCCTAATTATGAGTCCCAATTTCCTCAATATGTTCTGAATTGAAATTCTCTCTACTTAAGAAAAAAATACATGAAATATATGAATATGTACATAATCAGAGTCAGGATGTCTACATTGTATTTTTGAACATGCAAGCCTATCACGCCTAAGTAAAGAGGTAAAATTCAAAAGAGACTTACCTTTATTCTAGAGATTGTTCTGAATTAGAGTCTGGTTCTAACTGTTGTGGTGTTTTGGTAAGCTCTCTCACGTGCTCAAAAGGTTGGAACAATCTTTAACTTGAGCTATGAATGGCTGGAAAATTCTGGAACAGCCAAGAAGCAAAGTTTTGATTTTGAAATGGAAGTTGGTGGAGATGGAATTGCAGTCTGTAAACAGAAGTTGAGATTGTTTATAAATGTATATCAGAAACTGAGTGGGTGATTTGGCTAAGGGATGTGCAAGAAAATTAGAGTTTGAGCTTGAAAAGAAACAAAAGCTTAACAGGTTTTTGTGTTTATGTTTTTAGTTTCCAATTCTTTGAAATTTCAGCAAAGTTTCAATGCTTTTTCCTCAAATTCTCGACCTCTTTAAAGTTGCAAATGAATTTCAATTTATAGGCAAGGATTTTTTAGCTTGGAGAAGTCAAGAGTACAACCATCATATGCTAGGGCGCTGACTTGTTCTTGAAGCAAGTTTAAACAAGTATGGTTCAAGGTAAAAAGTAGGGTGGTTAGCAGATTTTAGCCGTGCCTAAGTTGGATTTGTAAGCAAGAATTATGGGAAAGTACCGTCAAAAGAAAAGGTAGAGCATGGGCCCAGCATAAACTTGTACAAAAGTTTGGTTTTTAAGGACAATAATGATACTTCTATGTCACACGTGGGGAAATCCTTTGGATAAAGACTCAAAAGTGGGTGTGAGCATTAAATGATGATGAGATTTATCAAAACAGAAATCCTGCAGTATGAGATTATGTATCATAGCTTAATCTGGATCAACAGTTCATCATCATCGTAACTTAAAACTAATATCCAACTTTTGATCTTTGAATCTCCCTGCTCCAGCATGTTCTGAAGGAGATCTCAGACTTTTCAGAAAGCTTGTAACACGCTTTGTAGACCTCTTTTAATTATTCTTGAAAATTATGATTGAACCTACATGGGAACTGGCCCAGAAGTTCTAACCAAATTTTGTCTTGGAAATGTCCAGAATTTACTGAATGCTTTAGTTTCATGGACGTGTCTTCAAGGATTTATAACTTGAAATCCCAGAATTTCTAGGAGAAGTTCTGTTCTGCAATATTTTAGACCTCATTGAGATCTACAACTCTTGTGTTAGAAGCTCTTCCATAATCAACTTGCATCATAGTGAAAATCTGGCCGGAAGTTCTGAACTCATATTTCCTAAACACTTAGAAAAATTTCTAAGTATTTAGAATTTTGACTTTTCCAAAGTAACTTTGACTTTTGATTTTCTTGATGAAACAAATTTCATATTCCAACATGTCTTGATGAAATATGATTCTTGAAACTTGATTTTGATCCAAAAGTCAAAGTTTGGCTTTTCAGTATGCAATTAACCATTTTGCCCTTGTGCAAATTCCAAACCTAAATTGGTGTATCAGTGCTGCAAGCTTGATGTTATGGGAGATTTTGGGAGGAAATTCTTGAGAAATGAGAGGGAAAATTTTGGGGTACAACAGCTGCCCCTGTTCAATCTTCTTAAACCTGAAGAGTTAGATTGGCGAGTCCGCCATTCGTGATTGGAAGGTGGAAGATGATTGAACACTAGAGTGCCCAGAAATTTGCACTCGATGATGTGTTAGTTGACTATGTAGGGAATATGCTTAGAGATGCCATTCAGAGTGACTGGGGAAAGAATCAGGATAAACATTTTGGTTGATTTAAACTAGAGTGGTAGATGTCTTTGTCTGTCAACATTTTCCTGCAAGGAATAAGATTAGTTTATGAAGATGTATGCATGGTGTAATGATGTTCTTAACATAAATGAGATTATGATGTATGTATTTGTCATGTATACTTTATGATTTATGAATTTAATGCGTTCCTTGTAGCGTGTCTTTGTCTAGGAAAATAAATCCTTGACAACATGTTGATGAGCCTCGGGAAATGAGCTCCCAGACTGCCGCTGGGGATGAAGAGTATGCTCCTCTTGTTTTAGGATGTTTCTGCTGGGAATTCTTGTTTCGTTGTTTGATAGAAACTCCACTGGAGAAAACTGGCTTGTTTAAGAAGACTCTGTGGAGAGTGCTGATCTCTGCTTGGGGAAAGGAGTTCAATGCTCTACTGGTGAATTACTCTTGACTGGTGAGCAATGGAAATTGGCTGTTATCTGGTCGAAATCTAGGCTTGGCAGCAATCTGTTGGGGATAATGAAGTTGACTGTTATCTGGTCGTATTCCAGGCTTCACAGTGACTTGCAGGGTAAGATCTGAATTAACTGTTATCTGGTCAGAATCCAAGCTTTGCAGAAAATTGCTTGAAGTTGAACTGTTATCTGGTCGGATCCAGACTTCACAGTAACTTAAAGTGGTAACTATTATCTGGTCGGGTCCAGACTTCATATTGTTTGAAAAGTTACACTATTATCTAGTTGGGTCCAGGCTTCATATTGACTCGCTGGGGATTGTAGCTAGTTGTTATCTAGTCGGAATCCGAGCTTCATAATAACTTGCTTGAATAGACGAAGTTGAACTGATATCTGGTCGGATCCAGGCTTCACATTAACTTATTGCCATTAAACAGCTATCTGGGAGGATTCTAGGCTTCACAGACTTCTGAGGTGGATGAAGTTAATTGCTATCTTGTCGGGTCCATGCTTCATAATAACTTGTCTGAAAATATGATGTTGAACTGATATCTGGTCAGATCCAGGCTTCACAGTAACTTGCATGAAATTAGTTGTTATCTGGTCGGAATTCAGGCTTCCCAACAAATTTTGGAGGGAATAAAGTTGATTGCTATCTGGTCGGATCCAGGCTCCATAATAACTTGCTTGAAAAGATGAAGTTGAATTGATATCTGGTCAGGTCCAGGCTTCACAACAACTTGTTAGGGTAGAGGCAAACTCTACTGGGGAAAAGAAGTTAAACCCTTGTCTGGTTGAGTCCAGGTTTTATAATATCTCGAAGAGTCAAACTATTATTTGGTCGGGTCCAGGCTTCATAGTTATTGAAAATTGTACTATTATCTGGTTGGGTCCAGGCTTCATAGTGATTGAAATTTGTAATATTATCTGTTTGGGTCTAGGCTTCATAGTGACTTGAGAAGTTAACTATTATCTGGTCGGGTCCAGGCTTCATAACAACTTTCGGGGATAGCAATGACATTGTTGGCGACTTCACTGGGGATCAGGGATTATGGTCCTCTGATTTGTAATAGTCTAAGAGGAAAACTCTAGGTGGAGAGGATATACTCAGCCGGGGAAGCCAGACTTAGATGGGGTAATAAACTTAGTTGGGGAAAACAAACTCAGTTGGGGAAATAAACTTTGCTGGGGAAATAAACCCTGTTGAGGAATACTTGATGAACTGCTGATGAGGTGAGTTCTTTTAGGAAGAGATCCACGAGGCTTCTTCTTTTAGGACCAACTTAGCTAGGGAGAGAGTTGTCAAGAGATTGAGACTCTGGCTGGGGACCAACCTATGAAAAGGATTTTATGGGCAACTTCGTTGGGGAAAGTTTTATTGTAGCCGGCCTTGTGGGGATAATGCTAATGAGTTAACTCTAGTAGGGATATCCCATATAGATTAAAGAGATGCTTGTTGCTGCTTAGCAGGACACAGGTGCTAAATAGTTTTAATTATGTTCACATGCATATGTTTATTCAATTTTAGTCATTGGACTTCTTTGCATTCAAAACAAAAAACAGAAAATTTGCACTTCAAAGTATATTTGTATTGATATTTTTCCCATGAGTAGGTGTTTTTGTACAAATACATGGAGATCCTAGTAAGAGGAAATCATCGAAAGGAAAACAAAATTGAACACAAGAATAATAGCCATGTGGAAGTGATCTCATTTCGTTCTAACTCTACTATTGCCCCAATTTATTCGAATGTCCATTGCCGTTGACAGAAGATGATTGGACTAATCTTGGACCGTTTGAACTCGGACCTTGGTAATAAAGTTAACGGTGGCAATCCTGCGGGACATAGTCATATGCTTTTAATCCTTAACTTTTCCCTGGACCGCCCTTTCAGGTTTTCAGCCCACCAGGATACCAATTTTTGCCCAAGTCGCCCTTTTGGGTTTTCAACTTGCCGGGTGTACAATCTTTTGCATATATACCTAATTTTTTCCTAAACCTTTTGGTTTACCGGTGTTGTACCCCAAAATTTTCCCTCCCATATTCCTCAAGATTTGTCAAGATTGATTTTCAAATTATTCAAGATGGCTCAAGAGGTAGACAGTCAAATCACCTCCTAAGACAGCTGAAATTAGGGTTTTGGTTCTTTCAAGGAATTTGGGGTTTTCAATGGTTCAATCAAGTCTCATAGGCCCATATACATTCTCAAGCACCTACATGCCAAGTTTCAAGACTCACAGTGTCAATTTGCACAGTCAAAAGCTCCATTTGATCTACAGTCAACTGCAGGGGCAAAATGGTCATTTTGCAGTCAAAAGTCAGAATTTTTGGTCAACATCTTATTTTGAGTTCACAATCATCATTTGATCAAGTCTTGATCATGATTCCACAAGCATAGCTCAAAAATCATCAAGATGCAAAAAGTTACTATTTTTGGACAGTAGAAAAGTCAACTGTATCTTGACCAGGGCATAACTTTTTCATGGTTCATCAGAAAAATCCCATCCAATGCTCATTTTGAAGGGGATGCAATTTCCTACAATCCATATTCACACTCCAAGTTCAAGAAATGCTCTCACAAGAAGTTACCAATTTCCACATTATAGGTCAAATTCAAAAGTCAACAAAAGTACACTTTGAGTCAAAGGCCATAACTTGAGATTGGTAAATCCAAATGACATGGGACCAAAGGCATTGGTTAGAGGACTTCAAGAACTTTCCAAAATGTCCAAGAACATGTTCATATGATCAAAATTGAGCAAGATGTGCATTGGAGAAGTTGGGAAATTTTTATGAATCTGCAAAAGTCAACTTTGCTCAAAACACCTTATTTTTGCTAATGGGCCTCAAATCTCTTCTTGAAACTTCATCCATGACTTATGCACGACCCATCAAGATTAATTGAATTTATTTTCTTATTTTTATTGATTAATTGGATTTTTAATTAATATTAATTCATTTAATTAATTTAAATTGTAGGAAAATGCAAGATTTGATTTTTCAATCAATTTGTGAAGCAAATATGGTCAAGATATGAAGGCAAATTCGTGCACAAAGTCAAAGACACAAAACATCCAAATTTGGCAACATTTTCCAATCATGAAAAATCAAAAATATTTGATTTTCAATCAAAGATCTAATCATCATTGCCATGGATTCTTGCTCTAGTTTTTGACCTATTTCGTTTCCTCTATATATATGCAAGCAAATCCTAACCTCAAGAACGTGAGAAAGCTGCAGAAAAAAGCCATAGCATATTGAGAAAATTCAAGAAAAGTGCAATATGATTTTTGTATTCTAGGGCGATTTAAGAGTTTTTATTGATTCCAATACATTGCAGGAGATCCCAGGAAGGTTTTGCAATCAAATTCAGACCTTAAAGCTCAAGAAATCGTTGAAAACCGAACCACGGTTTGCACTTATTTTCCAAAATCGTATTGTTGAATTCATGCATAATTAACATGTTTTTGTGATTGTTTTACATTGCTAGAGGTCATACCAAGCTAATGGTATCGTTTAATTGAACTATAACTCACTGAATCACAAGATGCCATGAACGATTTCTAGGGTTCTTAAGCTTTGAATTGGGGCTTTGCAATCCAGGAACAATTAGGACTAGTGATACATATGGTTGAAATCGTGATAACCAGACGAACATGATGCACCCCTCACGAAATATTTATATGTACTGTATCTCTAATCGCTATTATTCGTGCAGCTAGTTTGTGGGGGTTAAAAACCCCCGCTATCTAATGTTTATTCTTGCAGGAACAATGAAGAAGATGATGAGGTGTTGACACTCCATTGGACAATTTGAAAACACGCGCGTTTTTGTTATAATTTCAGCTTATGGTTTATTTTCTTATATAATTATTGCGCTTTATGTTAATAACAATTGGAACGCATTGGCTGAGTGGCAGGGACGCGTGCATATGATCATTGGGACCTGGGTTCGAACCCCAGGTCCCCCAAAACATTTATTTCTTTTCTCTTGGCATATTCACATGCAGATTTCCAAATGCAGTTCACCATGCACCTCAAATATCAACGCGCCATGTGTCTCCATGCTTGGATCCAGTGGTTATGAGTGGGAGACCACCCTGGTCCTCAGTCAACATGTGCATGGAGGATCTCAAAAGTCAAACAAGCTTGTAGCAATTGGGCTTCAGGAATTCCAGGAACACCTCCTAATTGGGCCAACACCCCCCCTGGGTTATTCCTTTTTCTCTTTATATTTTCCATTTAATTATTTTACTATTAACTATTAATTATTATTATTATTATTATTTAGTTAACCAAATTAATCTTTTCATAATAAAATCAGAAAACTAAAAATGTAATATTTTTTATTATTATTCATTAAAATTAAATTCACCCTTTATTATTTTTGTAAATAAAAGCTAACATAATTAATTTAGTTGTTTTAATTAGGTTAATTTTTGACATTTTTGCAATAATCTAAAACTAATGTAGAGTTAGGGTTCTTGACTTTTGACCATATTTTATTTATTTCCTTAAAACATAAAAAACTCAAAAAATATTTCTTTTAATTAATTAATTAGTTTTAGGTTTAATTTAATTAAATGCAAAAAGGACAAAAACTTCTTTCTTTCTCAAAAAGGGTCAAAACCCTAAGGACTTCTCCGATCCAATTTCTCTCGCGCGTATGTTTATTTTTTATTCATATTTTTTATTCATATTATGTAATTGCTCCGAGGATGTAATAGCTTTAATTAGGACTTTTTATCGCTTTCATTTAATTTCCCGCAATTTACTTTTTCAAGGGTTTTCTTTTGGCGATGTAAATACCCGACGCCTTGTAATAGCGTAGACTTATTTTCCGCAACTATTAACTGTTAGATGTATGTTAATTAGGCTATGCATGACAAGACTTCTCTTAAAATAAAATAAATCGTAGCTCACCATAACATGTACAAAGATAACATAACTGAAACTTGACACACTCGCACATGCCACTCTTAGGGTACGCCTCACTTGGTTGCCTCGACGTGGTCATTGAGTATAGGGTGTTTTAGAGGTCGCCCTCCTGTCTAAAGATAAAAGTTGCCTCGAAGCGGTTGCCTCGATAAAAAACGATCTAAGACATTAGGGTTACCGCTAAGGCGTCCTACCATTGCTTTGGTGACCACATGTCCCTATAATCGAATTGACCCGAAACTCCAACGACGGTGCTACCTACTTCTCAATAGTGGGATAGTACTGTCTAAAGGACATTTGCACAGCTTAATTTCTTTTGAGTAGGTAGAAGTTCTTAGATACTTGCTCTTTCAAAACAAAACAACTTTTCGCACTTACACTTTCAAACAAAGTTTTCAAACAACACTTCATACACTCTTGAGGACAGATACAAGAGTTAAATCAAAGTTTTCAAACAGACTTTTTCAAAACCCAAAAACATAAGAAAAGAAAAAATCTTTTGAAAACATAGTAAGCAAGTACCTAAGAGCCCGTGGATAACCACTGATAGAAAGGGTGCTAACACCTTCCCTTTCTATAATCTACCTCCCGAACCCGAGAAACATCTCGAAAAGGAATTTTGCTATGCTTTTGTCCTTTCCTTGTTGGAGAACATAAAAGACAGTGGAGACTCTTGCTTACTGCAACATTTTGCTAAACGCAAACGCGAACCAGCATTCCAAAACAGTCAGTTCTATTTCCACCGATCACAGAACTGGCGACTCTGCTGGGGAAATATAAGTGAGGTGTACCTTAGGATTAGATCACATGTTTTCAATTGTATGCTTTGTATGATTTAA
Organism: Vicia faba; assembly: GCA_948472305.1. Classification (NCBI taxonomy): domain Eukaryota; kingdom Viridiplantae; phylum Streptophyta; class Magnoliopsida; order Fabales; family Fabaceae; genus Vicia; species Vicia faba. The sequence goes on along the minus strand of CATIWC010002686.1, from coordinate 46,898 downwards.
TATTGTGGGTTTGCATCGGAGTTTTATAGATCCTAACCCGGATCTGGGGAATACCCTTTAGGTAAGTAGCAATAAACTGTGAGGGACTTGTCCGGCGTAGACCGACACGGGTGAAGCAGTAGCTACATTGGTGTGACACCTTGGTCTGTACCGATATCCCTTGTGTTGGAACGAGGAGAATATGGGTCTTCTGAGGAGTCATTAAGCACCAACTGACCTTAGCACCTTAAATTGACCAACTTGGCCATAGAACAGTAGCAATATGCTACACTCATTAAGGCTAAACTCTCGCGATGGTTCCGGCCGTAAGAAAAGGTTGCTAAGCTGGAGTTATGACCAATTGAGGGTAGTCAGTGATATTGAGATCCTCTAGAACCCGGTTACTATTTTTAGGACAGGTCTTAACCAATTAAAACTGAAATAGGGTAGTACCTAAACTTCATGCTGGCCTGAAATCTAAGGGCTCTTGTGTGACTTGTGTGCCTTTACCATGTTTGCCTTTTGTGAATACTTGTGGTGTGCCTTTATCATAACATCATACCATCATACCATTGCATGCATCCTGCATAAGGACTAACCCATTTCAAAGACAAGAGGGTTTCATCTTTGCTCTGTTTTGTAGGACATCATGATGCCCATGCGTAGGAACACTATCTGGCTCAACTTTGTTCAAACACCTGCTTTGCTTACAGGATTGGTTGACAGGATTCCAAACACTACTTCCTTCATCAAGAGGCATGGTTCTCTTCTCGGTTTAGTCACTTCAAAGTGGGACCAACAATTGATGAGCGTCCTGGCCCATTTTTATGATCCCCTATACCATTGCTTCACTTTTCAAGACTTCCAGCTGGTCCCTACCCTGGAAGAATTCTCTGAGTTACTTGGTATCCCTGATTTGGAGAAGACTCCATTCACTAGTTGGGAGAAGACTCTTAGGCCTGAAGAGATTGCTGCAGCCCTTCCCTTGACCAAAGAAGAGGTAATGGCTAACTGGGAGACTAGAAGTGGAGTTAAGGGCTTTTTGGCTAAGTTTCTGATTGGCAAAGCTAATAGTTTCTGGAATGACTTAGACTTCAGGGCGTACGAAGACATCCTGGCTCTCTTAATCTATGGTCTAGTATTGTTTCTAAATCCTGATAACTTTATTAATGTCAACGCCATAAGGATCTTCATCTCTCGGAACCCTATACCCACTCTCTTGGGTGATATCCTGCAACAACTTTATGCTCGTACTGCCCGAAGACGGGGAACTTTGTGGTGTTGTGCTCCTTTATTGGTGAGGTGGTTTATTTCGCACCTCCCTAAGTTCGTACTAAAGAACAAAGAAGGAAGGGGCTGGGCTCATAGGATAATGTCTCTCACTGATAATGACATCATTTGGACTCTCAGAGGTTTAGATGAGGTGGCCGTTATTGATCATTGCGGAGAGTACTCTAATGTTCTATTGATCGGTACCCAGGGAGGAATCTCTTATAACCCATGTTTAGCTCTCCGTCAGTTTGGAAGAGCCAGAAGAGCAGGGCCTCATGAGATGTTGATACCTCACATCAGTTTTGAGTTTCAGGTAGATAGTGACGAGCGGAGTCGTAGATTCATCCGGGCTTGGGATAGAATTCACAAAGCTAACCCACATGAGTTGGGACCAAAGACTTCTCTACCAATGGAATCCTACTTCAGATGGGTCCGCATCCGTGCTCAGAAGTTAGGTATGCCATACGAAGCTGTCAGACCTATTACTCTTGAAGTTCCTGATAAAGACGGGGTTCCTCCAACTGTTCTCCGTCCTCATATGCCCACTGATGTTGACATGCTGAAGAGGTCTTGGGCACAACTGCAGGAAGAACGGGATTCTTATCGGGAAAGGTTCAATGAACAAGAACAGAAGATCCAGAAGCTGACTAAGAAATTGGAGAACGAACGGATCCTGAACGACTATATCCGTACTGAGAAGAAGAGGCCATGGGAGCATTGATGGACCTTGGATGATTCCTTTTATGTTTTCTTTTACTTTTCAGTATTTTCATTCGTGTAACGCCTAAGGGCAATTTGTTGAACAATTTAAATTCCAAAGTTGAATCTAATAAAGTTTGTTTCCTTTCTTGTCTACAAAGTTGAATCCCGATTGTCTTTGAAAACATAAATCATACGCATTTCATTTCATCATATGCATCACAGGTAACCTTTTTACAGGTCACTTATCTTCTTCGCTGTTTATTTCAGCAATCATCATGTCTACTGAACCCTCCACTAAACAATCTATCAAGGCCCTCCAGGCCTAGAACGCCCAGTTCCAAGAGTTGGTTATGAGTTTAGCCAAGGGTCAACAGGAGTTGAAGACTCTGATTCTGAAGAAGAAGAAGAAGAGGACCGTCTTGTTCAACACTGGATGCAGATTTGGGAATGGACTGCAGAATGAGGTCGAGCTGACTACCTCATCTGTAGGCAAAGACAACCCACAAGAGAGAAGGGTTCCTAGTCCCGTGGTCTCTGACAACGAGACAGATTATGATGAAGAACAGTACCCTCCTGCTGAGGATAGGTATAAACAGCTGGAGGACCGCTTAAGTGCTATGGAGATACAGAATGTGCCCGGGTTGGACTTTGGAGACCTAGGCTTATCCTCTGGGGTGGTGATTCCCCATAAGTTCAAGGCACCTGCTTTTGCCAAATACGACGGAGCCTCCTGCCCAAAGCTGCACCTCCAGTCGTATGTAAGGAAGATCCAACCTTACACTGCTGACAAAAATTTGTGGATCCATTTCTTCCAGGATAGTCTTTCAGGGACTCAACTCGAATGGTTCTATCAGCTGGATGGAGTCAGTATTCGTAATTGGGAGGATCTGGCTACTGCGTTCTATAAGCAGTATCAGTATAATTCCGACCTAGCTCCTATGCGTACCCAACTCCAGGGTATGTCACTAGGGACGGGTGAAGGATTTAAAGAATATGCCCAAAAGTGGAGAGACCTGGCTGGAAGGGTGCATCCACCTTTGACTGACCGTGAACTTGTGGATATGTTCTTGGGGACCCTGTCTGGTCCATTCTTCAACCATTTGATTGGAAATTCTTCTGCCGGGTTTACAGACCTTATTTTGACTGGTGAGAGAATTGAAGCTGGTATCAAGTCTGGGAAGATACAGAAAGGTGCCTCCTCGAGCACTGAAAAAAAGCCCTTCAAGAAAGAATCTAGTGCTGTCTACGGTTCAAGGAGACATAATAGACCGGAACGCTGCCAAGCTGTCAACGCGGTGGTCATTTCAAAGCCTGTTGTTGCTCCTCAGCATCATAACCAACAAAGGAGTGAGAGACCCCGAAGGCAGTTCACTCGCCTTAGCATGACCTTGTCCCAGATATTGCCGCAGTTACTGACAACCAATCTGGTGACTATAAAAGAAGCTCTGAAGGCTGTAAACACAACATCCCCAAAGTACAATCCTAACGCCCGCTGCACTTATCACTCTGATAGCCCGGGGCATACTACGGATGATTGTTGGGCTCTGAAGAATAAGGTTCAGGACCTAATTGATGCTAAAGAGATAGAGTTCGAGGCGCCCGAAAGGCCCAATGTTGTGACTGCTCCCATGCCCAAGCATGGGGTGAATGTTGTAGAGGAAGACCTGTTCGTAGCCTCTGTCGATGATATTGTTACTCCGTTGTTGACTGTCAAAAGGAACCTGTTGCTAGCCGGTTTATTTCCGGGGTGTAGTGAAGGTTGCCATCTGTGTTCCGCTTCACTTACTGGTTGTCCATCTTTGAAGTCAGGTATCCAAAACCTGATGGATAATAAAGAAATCATGTTTGAAAAGATTGTTGTTCCTGCTACCCCTACTGAAGAAGTGTCCATTGTTACTATTTTCAATAATTCTCCCAAGGCTCCCTCAAGGAAGCCTGTCAAAATCACGCCTGTTCAGAAGATTGCACCCATAATCATCACTGTTCCGGGGCCCATCCCCTATACATCCGACAAAGTTGTCCCTTGGCACTATGGGGAAGATGTTTATATGGTCGGAGTTAAGCAATAGTTTGATAATACCGGTGTCAGCAACATTACCAGGCCTGCTAAAGTCACCCGCAGTGGTAGACTTTTCTCATCAGATATTGCGCCACCAACAATCCAGAGACCTATTGCCATCACACCTGCAAGTGTGCCTATTTCCTTTCCTGATCAAGTTCTTAGTTCTACCCCTGCTGCCGAGTCATCTGACGCTAGGGGCAAAGGGATAGCCACAGATATGCCTGCCCAGAAGGAGGCACCAAAGACCATCAATGTTGAAGCTTCCAAACAGGAGATGGAAGAGATTCTGAAGATCATTAAGAAGAGTGATTTTAACGTAGTTGAGCAACTGGGGCACACCCCATCTAAAATTTCTATGCTATCACTGTTGTTGTGTTCAGAGGCCCATGCCAAGGCTATGATTACCTTCCTGAAGACGGCCCACGTGCCACAAGAGACGTCAGCTGATCAGTTTACCGACTGTGTGGCCAACTTAACCGCTGATAATGGTTTGGGTTTCTCCGACGCTGATCTGACTGCTAAAGGGAAGAACCATAACGATGCCCTGCATGTCTCCCATGAATGCAGGGGCACTACTCTTGCACATGTGTTGGTTGACACTTGGTCCTCATTGAACGTCTTACCCAAGAAAGCTCTAGACAGGCTGGATTGCGAGGGGTTGGAGCTGAAGCCAAGTAACATTGTTGTTCGGGCCTTTGATGTGTCTAAAAGAATGGTGCACAGCGAGGTTGATATTCCAATCAGGGTTGGCTCTCAGGTTTTTGATTCTACATTCTACGTGATGGACATCCGACCATCCTACTCTTGTTTGCTGGGTCGTCCATGGATCCACAAAGCTGGAGCAGTAACCTCCACACTACATCAGAAGCTGAAGTACCCGGTCAGAGGGAAGATTGTGACAGTGCAGGGGGAGGAAGAATACATGGTCAGCCACCTCAACTCGTTCCGGTACATAGAGATGGATGGGGAATTCATTGAGACTCCATTCCAGCACTTTTAAGAGGTTCCTCAGACACTGGAATCAGCTGAGACTGTGGTTGAAGATCCTCCTTTGAAGATGGCTTCCTTAAAGGATGCCCGGGCTGTTATTGAGAAGGGTGAGTGCGCAAACTGGGGCCGACTTCCTGATTTCACTAAGAAGACTGACAAGTTTGGTTTGGGTTTCACTGCAGAAGCTCAGAGGGCTGTTCGTCGTGCAAGGATTGGAAGACCTCTTGTGTTCATCAGCAACTCGGGAGTAAATGCCATTGAAGACGATATGGAGGAATCTGAATTCGACAGCTGAATCTACCCTACGACCGACGGTGGACCAAACAACTGGACGGCAAAATACTTCGTCCCTGTTACTTTTGTGACTCAGTAATGAACTCCTTTGTTTTGAATTTGTAACAGACAATATTGTGAAACTTCATGGCCAGGTGTCTTACCCGGGGCACCGTGGCTTCATTTGTGAGGGCTTTTGTGTGTCATTTTCATATATCATTAATAAAAGCATTGGACGTTTTTTGCATTACAAATCTTGCGCTCCTTGTCTTTCTTTATTATATATTGCAAAACAGCTATTTACACACACTCACATATACAGGTCTCAATCCACTCTGGATCTCACTGGTAACGACTCTGCTACTGCCAGTTATGACTTCGAAAATCCGATCAACTTAGCCGAAGACGAAGGTGAAGATGATTGCGAAGTGCCTGGTGAGCTTGCAAGACTGCTACTCTAGGAAGAGAGGGCCATTCAGCCACATGAAGAGCCAGTGGAAACAGTAAATCTGGGTACTGAGACAGACAGAAAGGAAGTCAAGATCGGTGCAAATCTGGAGCTTAGTGTGAAACAACGGTTGATTCAGATGCTGCATGACTACATAGAAATCTTTGCCTGGTCTTACGAAGATATGCCTGGGTTGGATACCGACATTGTGGTTCATCACCTGCCTACCAAGGAAGACTGTCCTTCGGTAAAACAGAAGGTTCGCCGTATGCGCCCAGAGATGTCCGAGAAAATCAAAGCTAAGGTTATGAAACAATTTGACGCCGGTTTTCTAGCAGTGACTTCTTACCCTCAGTGGGTCACCAATGTGGTTCCAGTGCCGAAGAAAGATGGTAAGGTCCGAATGTGTGTTGACTACAGGGATTTGAACAGGGCAAGCCCTAAGGATGACTTCCCTCTGCCTCACATTGACGTTCTGGTTGACAACACTGCTAAGCATAAGGTATTCTCCTTCATGGACGGGTTCTCCGGTTATAATCAGATCAAGATGGCTCCTGAAGACATGGAGAAGACCATTTTTGTTACTCAGTGGGGCACCTTCTGTTACAAGGTCATGCCTTTTGGGTTGAAAAATGTTGGGGCAACATACCAACGTGCCATGGTTGCTTTGTTTCATGACATGATCCATCATGAGATTGAAGTATACGTCGACGATATGATTGCAAGGTCCCATACTGAGGAGGAACACCTTGACCATCTACAGAAGCTGTTTGACCGGTTGAAGTTGTACAAGCTAAGATTAAACCCGAACAAATGCACCTTCGGGGTGAGATCTGGAAAATTGCTAGGCTTCGTCGTAAGCGACAAAGGTATTCAAGTGGACCCTGCTAAAGTGAAAGCCATACAAGAGATGCCAGTTCCTAAGACAGAGAAAGAAGTCAGAGGCTTTCTAGGACGGCTGAACTACATTGCCCGATTCATCTCACATCTAACTGCTACCTGTGAACCAATCTTCAAGCTACTGAAGAAAGATCAAGTAGTACGTCGGAACGATGAATGTCAAGCCGCTTTCGAAAGAATCAAAGAGTATCTCCAAGAACCACCCATTCTTATGCCACCGGTTGAAGGGAGACCTCTAATCTTATACTTGACAGTACTGGACAACTCAATGGGGTGTGTGCTTGGGCAGCATGACGAGTCTGGCCGAAAAGAGCATGCTATTTATTACCTTAGCAAAAAGTTTACCGACTGTGAGACCCGATACTCACTGCTCGAGAAAACTTGTTGCGCTTTGGTATGGGCTGCTCGCCGGCTGAGACAGTATATGTTAACTCACACTACTCTGTTGATTTCAAAACTGGATCCAATCAAGTATATCTTCGAAAAGCCTGCCTTGTTCGGAAGAATAGCAAGATGGCAGATGATCTTGATTGAATACGAGATCCAGTACACGACTCAAAAAGAAATCAAGGGAAGTGTATTGGCAGACCATTTGGCACATCAGGCAATGGATGATTACCAGTCTATGAACTTTGAATTTCCAGACGAGAATATCATGGTGGTAACTGATTGTGAAGTACCTGGACCGGATGAAGGACCTGAGGAAGGATCCCGATGGTCTATGCACTTTGATGGAGCCTCAAATGCTTTGGGTAACGTTATTGGCGCTGTGATCATATCTCCAAAAGGCTCTCATACTCCACTTACCGCCCGACTATGTTTCAACTGCACCAACAACATGGCGGAGTATGAAGCATGCATCATGGGTCTTCGAGCTGCAATTGACCTAAGGATCAAGTTTCTGAGTGTCTTCGGAGATTCCGCTCTCGTGATCAGTCAGATCAAAGGTGAGTGGGATACGAAACACCCAAATCTTATTCCTTACAAGGAGTATGTATTGACGTCGCTTCCCCATTTCGAGGAGATAACCTTTGAACACTTCCCAAGAGAAGAGAATCAGTTGGCGGACGCATTAGCTACGATGTCTTCTATGTTCAAAGTCAAATGGGACAATGAGGCTCTCCGGATCATTATTTGGAAATTGGATGAACTTGCACATTGCTGTGATCTTGAGACGGAAGAGGTAACAGAAAAGCCTTGGTATCATGAAGTAAAGAGGTACCTTGAAGCTCAAGAATACCCCGAGGGCGCATCTGTTAATGACAAGAAGTTTCTGAGAAGGTTCACGGAAAAGTTCTTCCTCAGCAATGACATTCTTTATAAACGAAACCATGATTCAACCTTACTGCATTGTATGAATAAGACTGAAGCAGAAAGGATCATGGCAGAGCTGCATGAAGGTACCTTCGGAACTCATTCCAGTGGACATACCATGGCAAATAAAATCCTTCGGGCAGGATATTACTGGTCCACAATGGAAGCCGACTGTTATCAACATTCTCGGACATGTCACAAGTGCCAAATCTATGCTGCTAAAGTGCATATTCCTCCAGTTCCTTTGAACGTCTTGACAGCACCTTGGCCTTTTGCAATGTGGGGCATTGACATGATCGGCGAGATCAGACCTACGGCATCTAACGGGCATCGCTTCATCCTGGTGGAGATTGATTACTTTACGAAGTGGGTTGAAGCAGTTTCCTTTGCTACCGTAACCAAGAACGTCGTGGCACGGTTCATTCGGCACAACCTGATCTGTCGATACGGTGTAATAGAGAGGATCATTACGGACAATGGTACCAATCTTAACAGCAAGATGATCACTGAGCTCTGCGAGCAATTCAAGATACAACATCATAACTCTTCTCCTTACCGGCCGAAGATGAATGGGGCTGTCGAAGCGGCAAACAAGAACATTAAGAAGATTGTGCAGAAGATGACAGTGACCTACAAAGATTGGCACGAGATGCTACCATTTGCTCTTCATGGGTACCGTACCTCAGCACGGACGTCAACAGGGGCAACACCCTATTCCTTGGTATACGGCATGGAGGCAGTCCTGCCCATTGAAGTTCAGATACCCTCTCTCTGGATCATGAAGGATGCAGGTTTGAGCGAAGACGACTGGATCCAAACCCGGCTTGATCAACTAAACCTAATCGACGAAAAGAGACTCACTGCTATTTGTCATGGTCAGACGTACCAAAAATGGATGATCAAGGCATTTAACAAGAAAGTCAGACGACAGGAGTATCAAGTAGGGGACCTGGTAATCAAGCGCATCATTCTACCTCAAGGTGATCCCAGGGGCAAATGGACCCCTACGTACGAAGGGCCATTTGTGGTCAAGAACATCTTCTCAGGAGGAGCGATGATTCTAACCACCATGGATGGTGACGACCTTCCTCACCCCGCCAATGCAGACATAGTAAAAAGATACTACGCATGATTAAAGACCCGCTAGGTCGACTGGCCTAGGCAAAAATAAGGGCTTCCCGGCGAACCAAAAGGGTTCGGGAAAAAATAAGGGATGAAAATAAAAAAAAATTTGTACACCCGGCAAGTCAAAAACTTGAAAAGGCGGCTTGGGAAAAAATGGGTATCCCGGTGGACTGAAAACCCGAAAGGGCGGTCCAAGAAAAAGTTAGGGATAAGCGTAATATTATGTCTCATTGGATCACCCTACATCCAGACTTCGGTATCAACCATCAGGCTTGGACGACACCAATCAATCAGATTCATCTTCAACTAAGCAGCAAAGTGATGAGACACTTGAAGACATAAAGGCGATAGCAGAGTTGGAACCCATTGGGATTTTTTTCACATAGCTGTTTTGTTTTCTTTTCACAAATTGTATAAACTCTATTTTGTTCGGCGGCATTCTCTTACAAGGACGTCAGCCTCTTGTATACAAAACGCATATTTACAGGAAAATTTCAAAGTCAATACAAGCTTACTTTTCCAGACACATTGCAAATTGTTTTTCCTTTATCTGTTTTGTTTTGCAAAGAACGTCCAATGTTCATTTTTTATATATGCATTTGACATTAATTGCTGATCACAAATATTTGCATGCGAAACAAAGGACTAATTACGGGTGACATCGGAAGTAGGGGCAATAAGAATTGTCTAAGCGATCTAGTTTCTCTGTCCACTGAGGTACCAAGGTAAGTTCAGCTGAAGAATATGACCAAGATACCTTCACTCCCCGCAGAGTAAGACAAGATTCAGCAATACTCTCCCCAAGCAGAGTTGGCCTCCCATCAGCCCTAAAAAGGGCACAGTATCCCCAACAAGTCAGCAATACTTTTCCCCCAAGCAGAGTTGGTCTACCATCAGTCCTGAAAAAGTTGGGTATCCCCAGAAGATCTTAATATTCTCCAGTAGAGTATAAAGATATTCCTCAGCAAGCATCCCCGACAGTCTTAATATTCCTTGACAGAAATATAAGATTGTTCCCCGGCGGAATACAAGATACCCCCAATGGAGCCATTTCCCAACACAGTCTGAAAAGCTTCCCCGTCAGAGTTGAATCATCTCCCCAATAGACTCTGGAAGCTGGTCCTCTGCAGAGTACAAAGGTTATTCCCCACCAGAGTCTAACTGGGTTATCCTCAGCAAGTTGCAACTGAAAGATCATCCCCAGCGAAGTTCTTTCTATCCCCCAGCGGAGTTCATCATCAAAATCCCCAACAAAGCTTATCAACGGAATCCCCAGCAGAGTTATCGTTAAAATCTCAGCGAAGCATCTCTTCCCACAGAGTAATTCCCCGCAGAGAAATATCTTCACCGGTTTATTCCCCAACGGAGTCATCTTCTCCTATCGGTTTATTCTTGCAATCATCTTCGTTCATCCTCCCAGCGAAAACGAAGAACTCTACTCTTCAACATCAGCCCAGGATTTAACAAACTCCCCGGCATTTGTCAAGGATTTATTTTCCCAGACGAAAATACATTCATAAACATTTCACATTTCATACCTCCTATTTACATACATGATAAAGTGCATACGACACGATCTCATTTATTTTTAAGAACATCATGACATCATGCATTTCATACATCATGACATTGCATACAACTAATGTTTTGCCTTTTCAGGAAAAGGTCAATCAAAAGATGATTACCATCAACCTTTCTTAAGTTCCAGATCAACACCTGTAACTAGCCAGGAAATATCTGTGGACGACTGACTATAGGTTAACACCTGAAACCAGACAGGAAAGCCACCTATATGAAGAGATTGAAGATTAACACCTGTAACAGGCCAGGAAACCATCTTTCTTTCTCAGGTCAGAGATTAATACCTGAAACCAGACAGGAAAACTATCTCCTCGACCAATCTTTCTTAAGTTCCGGATTAATACCTGTAGCAAGCCAAGAAATATCTGTGGACGACTGATTGTAGATCTATACCTGAAACCAGACAGGAAAGTTATCTACATTGAAGAGATTGAAGATCAATACCTGTAACAATCCAGGAAGACTATCTTTCTTTCTCAAGTCAAAGATTAATACCTGAAACCAGACAGGAAAACTATCTCATCGGCCAATTTTTTTCAAGTTCCAGATCAACACCTGTAACCAGCCAGGAAATATCCGTGGACGACTGATTGTAGATCTATACCTGAAACCAGACAGGAAAGTTATCTACATTGAAGAGATTGAAGATTAATACCTGAAACCAGCCAGGAAAACTATCTTTCTTTCTCAGGTCAGAGATTAATACCTGAAACCAGACAGGACAACTATCTACTTGACCATCATGAAGCAACCCTACGTCGGTTCCTTCTCTTTCAGATGCAGTTTTACACGGACTCATCATCAGACAACCCTACACAGGTTCCTTCTTTCAACCTACCAAGTTACAATTCAACAAACAATCTCCAGATGGCATCTATAAGCCCATCCTCCTATCCATCATCTTTCCAAATGGCATCTGTAAGCCCATTCCCGACATCACATTGTTGATACTACACCATGCGAGTGCAAATTTCTGGGCACTTCAGTGTTCAATCATCTTCCACCTTCGGATCACAAAAGGCACGCAAGCCAATATACATCCTCAGGTTTAAGAAGATTGAACAGGGGAAACTGTTGTACCCCAAAATTTGTCCTCCCATATTCCTCAAGATTTGTCAAGATTGATTTTCAAATTACTCAAGATGGCTCAAGAGGTAGACAGTCAAATCACCTCCTAAGACAACTAAAATTAGGGTTTTGGTTATTTCAAGGAATTCGGGGTTTTCAATGGTTCAATCAAGTCTCATAGGCCCATATACATTCTCAAGCACCTACATGCCAAGTTTCAAGACTCACAGTGTCAATTTGCACATTCAAAAGCTCCATTTGATCTACAATCAACTGTAGGGGCAAAATGGTCATTTTGTAGTCAAAAGTCAGAATTTTAGGTCAACATCTTGTTTTGAGTTCACAATCATCATATGATCAAGTCTTGATCATGATTCTACAAGCATAGCTCAAAAATCATCAAGATGCAAAAAGTTACTATTTTTGGACAGTAGAAAAGGCAACTGTATCTTGACCAGGGCATAACCTTTTCATGGTTCATCAGAAAAATATCATCCAATGCTCATTTTGAAGGGGATGAAATTTCCTACAATCCATATTCACACTCCAAGTTCAAGAAATGCTCTCACAAGAAGTTACCAATTTCCACATTATAGGTCAAATTCAAAAGTCAACAAAAGTACACTTTGAGTCAAATGCCATAACTTGAGATTGGTAAATACAAATGACATGGGACCAAAGGAATTGGTTATAGGACTTCAAGAACTTTCCAAAATGTCCAAGAACATGTTCATATGATCAAAATTGAGCAAGATGTGCATTGGAGAAGTTGGGAAAATTTTATGAATTTCCAAAAGTCAACTTTGCTCAAAACACCTTATTTTTGCTAATGGGCCTCAAATCTCTTCTTGAAACTTCATCCATGACTTATGCACGACCCATCAAGATTAATTGAATTTATTTTCTTATTTTTATTGATTAATTGGATTTTTAATTAATATTAATTCATTTAATTAATTTAAATTGTAGGAAAATGCAAGATTTGATTTTTCAATCAATTTGTGAAGTAAATATGGTCAAGATATGATGGCAAATTCGTGCACAAAGTCAAAGATACAAAACATCCAAATTTGGAAACATTTTCCAATCATGAAAAATAAAAAATATTTGATTTTCAATCAAAGATCTAATCATCATTGCCATGGATTCTTGCTCAAGTTTTTGACCTAATTCGTTTCCTCTATATATATGCAAGCAAATCCTAACCTCAGGAACGTGAGAAAGCTGCAGAAAAAAGCCATAGCATATTGAGAAAATTCAAGAAAATTGCTAACTGATTTTTGTATTCTAGGGCGATTTGAGACTTTTTATTGATTCCAATACATTGCAGGAGATCCCAGGAAGGTTTTGCAATCAAATTCAGACCTTAAAGCTCAAGAAATCGTTGAAAACCGAACCACAGTTTGCACTTATTTTCCAAAATCGTATTGTTGAATTCATGAATAATTAACATGTTTTTGTGATTGTTTTACATTGCTAGAGGTCATACCAAGCTAATGGTATCGTTTAATTGAACTATAACTCACTGAATCACAAGATGCCATGAACGATTTCTAGGGTTCTTAAGCTTTGAATTGGGGCTTTACAATCCAGGAACAATTAGGACTAGTGATACATATGGTTGAAATCGTGAGAACCAGACGAACATGATGCACCCCTCGCGAAATATTTATATGTACTGTATCTCTAATCACTATTATTCGTGCAACTAGTTTGTGGGGGTTAAAAACCCCCGCTATCTAATGTTTATTCTTGCAGGAACAATGAAGAAGATGATGAGGTGTTGACACTCCATTGGGCAATTTGAAAACACGCGCGTTTTTGTTATAATTTCAGCTTATGGTTTATTTTCTTATATAATTATTGCGCTTTATGTTAATAACAATTGGAACGCATTGGCTGAGTGGCATGGACGCGTGTATATGATCATTGGGACCTGGGTTCAAACCCCAGGTCCCCCAAAACATTTATTTCTTTTCTCTTGGCATATTCACATGCAGATTTCCAAATGCAGTTCACCATGCACCTCAAATATCAACGCGCCATGTGTCTCCAAGCTTGGATCCAGTGGTTATGAGTGGGAGACCACCCTGGTCCTCAGTCAACATGTGTATGGAGGATCTCAAAAGTCAAACAGGCTTGTAGCAATTGGGCTTCAGGAGTTCCAGGAACACCTCCTAATTAGGCCAACAACCCCCTGGGTTATTCCTTTTTCTCTTTATATTTTCCATTTAATTATTTTACTATTAACTATTAATTATTATTATTATTATTATTTAATTAACCAAATTAATCTTTTCATAATAAAATCAGAAAACTAAAAATGTAATATTTTTTATTATTATTCATTAAAATTAAATTCACCCTTTATTATTTTTGTAAATAAAAGCTAACATAATTAATTTAGTTGTTTTAATTAGGTTAATTTTTGACATTTTTGCAATAATCTAAAACTAATGTAGAATTAGGGTTCTTGACTTTTGACCATCTTTTATTTATTTCCTTAAAACATAAAAAACTCAAAAAATATTTCTTTTAATTAATTAATTAGTTTTAGGTTTAATTTAATTAAATGCAAAAAGGACAAAAACTTCTTTCTTTCTCAAAAAGGGTCAAAACCCTAAGGACTTCTCCGATCCAATTTCTCTCGCGCGTATGTTTATTTTATATTCATATTTTTGATTCATATTATGTAATTACTCCGAGGATGTAATAGCTTTAATTAGGACTTTTTATCGCTTTCATTTAATTTCCCGCAATTTGCTTTTTCAAGGGTTTGCTTTTGGCGATGTAAATACCTGACGCCTTGTAATAGCGTAGACTTATTTTCCGCAACTATTAACTGTTAGATGTATGTTAATTAGGCTATGCATGAAAAGACTTCTCTTAAAATAAAATCAATCGTAGCTCACCATAACATGTACAAAGATAACATAACTGAAACTTGACACACTCGCACATGCCACTCTTAGGGTACGCCTCACTTGGTTTCCTCGACGTGGTCATTGAGTATAGGGTGTTTTAGAGGTCGCCCTCCTGTCTAAAGATCAAAGTTGCCTCGAAACGGTTGCCTCGATAAAAAACGATCTAAGACATTAGGGTTACCGCTAAGGCGTCCTACCATTGCTTTGGTGACCACATGTCCCTATAATCGAATTGACCCGAAACTCCAACGACGGTGCTACCTACTTCTCAATAGTGGGATAGTACTGTCTAAAGGACATTTACACAACTTAATTTCTTTTGAGTAGGTAGAAGTTCTTAGATACTTGCTCTTTCAAAACAAAACAACTTTTCGCACTTACACTTTCAAACAAAGTTTTCAAACAACACTTCATACACTCTTGAGGACAGATACAAGAGTTAAATCGAAGTTTTCAAACAAACTTTTTCAAAACCCACAAACACAAGAAAAGCAAAAATCTTTTGAAAACATAGTAAGCAAGTACCTAAGAGCCCGTGGATAACCACGGATAGAAAGGGTGCTAACACCTTCCCTTTCTATAATTTACCTCCCGAACCCGAGAAACATCTCGAAAAGGAATTTTGCTGTGCTTTTGTCCTTTCCTTGTTGGAGAACATAAAAGACGGTGGCGACTCTTGCTTACCGCGACATTTTCCTAAACGCAAACGCGAACCAGCATTCCAAAACAGTAAGTTCTATTTCCACCGATCACAACCGGGATTCCCTTATCTTGCCTAGGTGTGTCAACCTAACGAGTCTCTTATGCGTAGTATTTTTTAACTATGTCTGCATTCACAGGATGTGGGAAGTCTTCACCGTCCATAGTAGTAAGCATCATGGCACCACCATTGAAAACTCTCTTGACAACAAATGGCACTTCGTAGGTGGGAGTCAATTTTCCCCTGGGGTCACCTTGTGGAAGAATGATGTGCTTTATCACCAAGTTACCAACTTGATATATTCAAGGCTTGATCTTTTTGTTGAAAGCCTTGATCATTCGTTTTTGATACATCTGACCATGACAAACAATATCTAGTCATTTTTCATCGATCAAGTTTAACTAATCAAATCTTGTTTGAATCCACTCGTCTTCTCCTAGGCCTGCTTCATTCATAATCCTTAGTAAGGGAATTTGAACTTCCACTAGTAGAACAGCTTCCATGCCATAGACCAAAGAAAAGGGAGTTGCCCCAGTTGATGTCTAAGCTGAAGTACGGTAGCCATGAAGAGAAAACGGTAACATCTCATGCCAGTCTTTGTAGGTCACTACCATCTTCCACACAATCTTCTTAATGTTTTTATTGGCTGCTTCCACTGCGCTATTCATTTTAGGTCTATAAGGAGAAGAATTGTGATGCTTGATTTTGAACTGAGTACAAAGTTCTGTAATCATAGCATTGTTGAGGTTAGTCCTATGTCGGTGATGATCCTTTCGGGGATACCATAGCGACATATGAGGTTATGTTTGATGAATTTGGCTACCACATTCGTTATGACTGAAGCAAACGAGGCGGCTTCGACCCATTTGGTGAAATAATCGATAGCGACCAGAATGAATCGATGTCCATTGGAAGCAGTAGGTTTAATATCTTCAATCATGTTAATGCCCCACATTGCAAATGGCCACGGAGCGCTCATGACATTCAGAGGAATAAGAGGAACATGGACCTTATCAGCATAGATTTGGCACTTGTGGCAAGTCCTTGAGTGTTAATGGCAATCAACCTCCATGGTTGACCAATAGTAACCAGCTCTCAAGATTTTCTTCGTAAGAACTTTCTGCCATTGATGGAAGCTCATTCGAGATAATCTTGTGCTTCAAGGTAACTCTTCACCTCATAGTACTATGGCTTTTGTGTCAGCATTAAGCTTATAACAGTGTATGGGTTCGTAGAATTTATCAATTGTAATCATAGGAGATTCGTTGTCCCATTTGACCTTGAACATAGAAGGCATTATGGCCAAATCATCGGCTAGTTGATTTTCTTCCCTAGGGAAATGTTCAAAGGTGATCTCTTTGAAGTAAGGAATCAGAGATAGAACAAGCTCCTTGTAAGGGATGAGATTAGGGTGCTTAGTGTCCCAATCTCCTTTTACTTGGATAATCACTAGAGCGGAATCCCCAAACACATTTAAATGCTTAATCCTCAAGTCAATGGCAGCCTTCAAACCCAAAATACATGCTTCGTATTCAGCCATGTTGTTTGTACAATCGAAGCATAGTATGCTAGTGAAAGGAGTGTGGCAACCTTCAGGGGATATGATCACAACACCAATTCCGTTACCCAAATCATTGGAAGCCCCGTCGAAGACCATAGTACATCGAGATCCTTGTTCTTGTCCGTCATACGGTCCAAGTTTCGTGCAGTCGGTCACTAGCATGATGTTCTCATCTCGGAAGTCAAAGTTCATAGACTGATAATCATCAACATATTGATGGGCCAAATGATCTTCTAGTACACTTCCTTTAATGTCCTTTTGCATTGTGTATTGAATATCGTACTCAGTCAAGATCATTTTCCATCTAGCTACCCGTCCAGAAATAGCGGGTTTCTCGAAGATGTACTTGATAGGGTCCATCTTAGAAATCAGTACAGTGGTATGAGTCGACATATATTTTCTTAGCCGGTGAGCAGCCCATTCCAGAGCGCAGCAAGTTTTCTCGAGAAGTGAATATTTGGTTTCACAGTCGGTAAAATTTTTGCTCAGGTAGTATATAACATGCTCTTTTTGGCCAAACTCGTCATGTTGGCCCAATACACACCCCATAGAATTCTCTAGCACCCTCAAGTACATGATCAAGGGTATTCCTTCAACTGGAGGCATGAGGATATGAGGTTCTTGCAGATATTCATTGATTTTGTCGAAGGCAGCTTGGCATTCATCATTCCATCTGACTACTTGATCTTCTTTAAGAGTTTGAAGATTGGCTCACAAGTAGCAGTTAATTGAGATATGAAGCGGACGATGTAGTTAAGACGACCCAAGAATCCTATAACTTCCTTTTCAGAGTGGGGGACTGACATTTCTTGGATGGACTTCACTTTGGTAGGATCGACTTCGATGCCCTTACTACTGACAACAAAACCTAGAAGCTTTTCAGATCGTACTCCGAATGTGCACTTATTATGGTTCAACCTCAACTTGTACTTTTTCAGCCTCTCGAGTAGCTTGTACAGTTGATTGAGATGTTCTTCCTCAGTCTGTGATCTTGCAATCATATCATCCACATATACCTCTATTTCATGATGGATCATATCATTAAACATAGCTACCATAGCCCTTTGATATGTTTCCCCTGCATTCTTCAATCCAAATGGCATGACCTTGTAACAAAAGGTACCCCATTGTGTAACGAAAGTGCTCTTCTCAATATCCTCGGGAGCCATCCTAACTTTATTATAGCCGGAGAAACAATCCATGAAAGAGAAGACTTTATGTTGAACAATGTTATCGACCAAGACATCAATATGAGGTAGAGGGAAATCATCCTTGGGGCTTGCCCTATTCAGATCCTTGTAATTTATGCACATATGAAATTTTCCGTCTTTCTTCGGTACTGGAACCACGTTTGCGACCCATTGGGGGTAAGATGTCACAGCTAGGAATCCTGCATCAAATTTGTTCATCACCTCAGCTTTTATCTTTTCAGACATATTAGGCCTCATGCGACAAACGTTTTGTTTGACAGGAGGACAATCTTCCTTTTTCCGCAGACGATGAACTACAATGTCGGTATCCAACCCTGGCATATCTTCATATGACCAAGCAAACACTTCTACATAGTCAAGCAACATCTGAACCGACTTGCTTTTTATACTTCTTCCTAGGTTAGCGCAGATCTTGACCTCTTTCTTGTTTGTCTCGGTACCTAGATTGATGACTTCAATTGACTCTTCATGCGGTTGAGTAGATTTTTCCTCTTGCAATAGGAGTCTGGCTAGTTCTCCCGGTATTTCATAATATTCCTCGCCTTCGTCTTCGGCATGGTTAATTGGACGTCCGAAATCATGATTGGAAATAGTAGAGTCATTGGCAATGAGATCCAGAGTGGACGAGGACCTACAAAAGTGTGTGTGTGTGTGCTCATGTAAGATACATGGCTATTTTGAAAAATGCATTGTAGAAAAAGAAAGACAATGGGTACAAAAGTTCGAACGCAAAAAGTATAATGGTTTGTATTGAATGATCATATGATAAAATGAACATATATAAAACCCTTAACAAATGGACCATAGTGCCCCGGGCCAGGCACATGGCTTAAAAGTCATTGTTTAATATTACAGACAAAAGGTTTTTGAATTGATAGAAAGTGATAGACAAGTAATTACTCTTCAATGAAGGAGATGGGAACGAAGTTCTTTGCGTGCCAATTGTTGAGCTCTGTTGTAGTAGGGTATACCCATTCTTCAAACGCACATTCATCATCATAATTACCCATAGCGTTAACTTCATGACTTTCAATACGGTGAGGGGGTTTCCCTGCACGAGCGCGCCTCACTTCCTTCTGAGCCTTGATAGTGAAACCCAAACCACATTTGTCTGCTTTGAATGGGATCTCGGGGAGTTTCCCTCAAGTATCACAACTTCTTTCTTCTACTGCGGCACGAGAATCTTTAAATGAAACCATCTTTGGCACGACCTTACCAGCTTTGGACACATCAGAGGAACATTTAGCACTAGAAACCATTGGTGGCACAACTTCAAAAGCCTGACATGGGGTTTCTATAAATTCTCCATCCATCTCCACATATTTGAAATAATTGAGGTGGCTTACCATGAACTCCTCCTCACCACAAACAGTGACGATCCTTCCCTTGATCGGGTACTTGAGCTTTTGATGAAGGGTTGACGTTACTTCCCCTGCTCCATGGATTCAAGGGCGACCCAGCAAACATGAGTAAGCAGGACGAATATCCCTTATGTAGAAACTAGAGTTGAAAACTTATGACCCCGCCTTGATCGGGAGATCCACCTCTCCATGAACTGTCCTTTTGGACCCATCGGAAGACCTCACAATAATATCACTTCGTTTCAACACCAATCCTTCACAGTCTAAATGGTCTAAGGCCCCCTTGGGTAGCACGTTTAAAGAAGAGCCTGTGTCAACAAGAACATGTTCCAGGGTCGTCCCTTTACATTCAACAGAAACATGCAAAGCTTTGTTATGGTTCTTTCCAAGTGGTGTCAGGTCAGCATCCGAGTGTCCAAATCCATTGTCGACCGTCAATCTTGCCACACAATTTTAAAACTGGTCAGTTGTGGTCTCATGAGGGACAAGAGCCTTCTTAAAGAATTTGATTAAAGCCTGAGCATGAGCGTCGAAACAAAGTAGCAAAGATAACGGAAATCATGGAAGGGGTTTTCCCCAACAGCTCCACTATCTTGAAATCACTTCTTTTTATAATTTTCAAGATCTCATCCATTTCTCGAGCGGAAGGCTCCTCAGTAGCAATGTCTTTTGTGGGTATTTCTATCACAGCAGGCTCAACTACTTTCTCTTTTCCCCTTGGATCATCACTAGGCTTAGCAGTGGTGATGCGGACAAGTGCCTTTGTAGCGGTTGTTAGTGAGGTGTTGGGTGAAAACATTCTCCTAGTTCTGGTCACATTACTAGAGCCATCAATGTTACCAATGTCACCAGCTTTGCTTTTTTCAATCCAAGCTTCTTGTTTTATTCCATGGTAAAACACCTCAACACCATAGTTCTATGGCACTGCTTCGTTGGAAGAGTACGAAATTGGCCCGGGGGCGGTAATTATCAGAGGATCAACAGTCGGTTCATTTTAAATCCTGATAGGACCCTTGGAGGAGATCCTAAGAGGCTTGTTTGATATCTTTAAGATGGAGAGGTCTTCAATCTTATTGGTCGAACTTTTGGCGGACAGAGTCTTCTCAAATAGGATCTCATGGTTATTCATCAGGCGTTGAATTCCTTCCTTCAGCCCTTTGTATCCATTGAGTTGTTTGGAACAACAATCACAATCCTTCAAACAGCCAGGAAAAATCCTGGCTTTCAACAGATTCTTTTTGTTAATGGTTAACAGAGTAGTCAAGTCTTTGACGGAGGAAACAAAAATGGTGTCTTCAACAGCATTGACACCCTTGCCATGGTTTGGCATTGGTGTCATTATCACACTGGGAGTTTGAGGTGGATCAAATTAGAGGGTCTTGTTGTCTATTAAGTCTTGAATTTTATTCTTCAGTGCCCATCATTGGCCAGTCACATTTTCGGGACTATTCGAATGATATGCACACTTGGTATTCAGATTCTATTTAGGTGAGGAGGTATTTGGATTGGCCGGAGGATCACGCAGTGTCACCAAATTAGCCTTTAATAGGTGTTGTAAGGCTTGGGATAGTGACATGCCTATCCTTGTGTATTGTCTTTATGGAGCCTCGAACCGTTGACGATTGGAGGATTGTCTTTGAAAAGGAGTTGGGTTAGAAATCCGAAAAACATTAATGGATGGGCGATCATCCTTTTTGGTATGGGCCCTTGCCCCATACATAACATCCGTTTCTTTCTTCCCAGTGAAGGGTTTCTTTACGGGATTGGAGGTGGAAGCAGATGCTATGGGAATCTTCCCACTTTTGATACCGCTTTCAACTCTTTCACCGGTTAAGATCAGCTCGGTGAAACCAAATGAACAACAACTAACCAAAAAGTTGAAAAATGGACCAGATAAATTTCCCATAAACATATCAATATTCTCCATATCAGTTAATGGTGGTTGAACCCTATTGGCCAGATCCCTCCACTTTTGGGCGTACTCTTTGAACCCTTCATTCTTCCCTATTGTCATGTCTTGTAGTTGAACTCTTGTCGGCACCAAGTCGGCATTGTACTAGTATTAGTGATAGAAAGCGGTGACCAAGTCTTCCCATGTATAGATACGGGAACCCTCCAACTGGTAAAACCACTCTAGTTACGTCCCAGCCAAGCTTTCTTGAAAGAAGTGAACCCAGAGTTTCTTGTCAGTGGTGTGCGGCTGTATCTTGCACACATAAGACTTTAGGTGAAGATTTGGGCAGGAAACCCCATCATATTTGACGAAGACGGGTATCTTGAATTTATGGGGAATGACAACCCTAGATATTAAACCAAAATCGTCAAAATCCAAACCAGGGATGGATTTAATCTCAACGGCCTTCAGTCTTTCATCTAGCTTCTTGTACTTAACATCGGCAGGAGGATACTGCTCGTCAAAATAATCTTTATCATCGGATGCTTGATCATTGATACACCCAGCCTGGGTACTCCTTGCTTCTCCAATTTGATTCCCGTCTTCCTCAGGCGAAGCTTCCACTACCGGTATCTGAAGAATCGGCTCTCTGAATCTCTTACCCATATTGACCAGGGCTTTCCTCTTTGGTTTCTTTTTGGATTCTAGCAACACCATCAACTCTTGTTTACCCTTGGCCAGGATCAACAAAGTTTCTTGAAACTGGGAGTTTTGTGCTTGTAGGTCCTTCACTGTTTTATCGATATCCATCTTGCTGAAATAAACAGCAGAAAGATAAGGAAACCTATCGTGGAAAACCTGTTACGTTATGATGTATGGAAGATGTGTATGCAAGTGATTTCAAGGATTTATGAAATTTAAATTTGTCTAGACAAAGAATTAACAAACGTCAATTTTCATTAATTAGTTCAAAATGATTACATCATGCCTCTTTGGCTTACAAAATAAATCTCTAAGATAAAAAGGTCGAACGCATCCTCTTCGAAGCAAGGTAGGCATTCAAGCTCTGCTATTCATGTAGTTGTTTTGTAAGTCTTCCTTTAGCCTCGAAGGTATCTCGTATTTCCTTTAGCTGAATCCAACCCTCTTGCAAGTCTTCAAGAGAAGTAGGCATGTTGGGATGGAGCACAGTATACAGGACTTCTTCTTCAGCAATAGGCTCCACGATAACTGGTAGGATGGAGGGGTAAGGCATCATGAGCTTCTGAGCGCGAGCTAGTGCCTACTGAAGGTAAGGTTAAAAGGGAATAGAATTCTTGCGTCCCAGTATCCCACTATCTGCTTTATTTACCATCATCCAAGCTCTCACAAACCTCTGATGGTAGCCTTGATCATCACTCTCGTAATCAAACCCCAACCCTTGGATGAGCATATCATAAGGACCATCTCTTCGGGTGTATCCAAACTGTCGCAAGGCTAAGCAAGGGTTGTAAGTGATACCTCCCCTAATTCCAAGCAGAGGTACATTAGGGAATTCCCCACAACGGTCAATGATAGAAGTATCCGCCAAGGATCTCGCACACTAATGGATATCAGAGTGGGTGAGGGACATCATCCTTTGGGACCATGTTAATCTTTACTCGTTCTTCATTGTTGACCGAGGTAAGTGCAAAGTAAACCACTTGGAAAGTAAGGGAATACAACACAAGAGAGTACCTCTTTTCTTCATGGTGCGGGTATGGAAACAATGTAAGATGTCTCCCAGCAAGGTAGGTATAGGATTACGAGAGAGAAAGACTGTGATGGAATTCACATCTATGAATTAGTTCGAGTTGGGAAATAGAACCAAACCATAGATGAGAAAGGCTAGGACATCTTCAAAGGCTTGAAAATCCATATCATCCCAAAATGAACAAGCCTTCTCCAATAAGAACTTGGCTAGGAACCCTTTAACTCCACTTCTTGTCTCCCAATTTGCTACAATGTTGGCTCTCTTCAGATGCAGGGCTTCGACAATGACTTCAGGTTTCGGAATACCTTCTAAACCGGTGAACGGTGCTTGATCAAGCACAGACACTCCTAATACAAAGAGAATTCTTCTAGTGTTGGTACCAACTGATAGTCAGGGAAAGTGAAGCAATGATGCATGGGATCAAAGAATTGGAAGAGCACGCACATCATCTCTTCTTTGAAATTGGAGGTAGCCAAATTGAGGAGTCGACCATACTTCTTGGTGAAAGGAGATTCTTCAGGTACCCTGGATGCTAACTCTTAGAGTTGAGGGTGTGCTTTCACAAAGTTGATTCTAATGGTATTTCTTATTACAGAGTTCATGGCCTACAAAATAAAAACAAAGATAAATTCCTATATCCTTGAAATGGTTAGTGATAATGTGTATGATGTTATGATGTTTATGATGTTATGTACAAATAAGAACGTTGTTATGTACACAAAGCAAACAAGTCCTTAGGTTTAGGCTTGCATAGAGTTTGTAGGTAAGTACCCTCTTGAAGTTTTAGTTGGCCAAAACCTGTCCTAGTAATAGTAACCAGGTTCTAAAGGATCTAAATATCACTGACCTTTCTTTTAGGCATTGTCTCAGCACAATCAATCTTTTCTTGCGACCGAGATATCCAAAAAGTCCAATCTCAATGAGTGTAGTATCGAGTATCAACCAATTTTCATCTTTCCACCGAAACCGATTATCTCACTACATCCTAATGGCCAAGTTGTTCAATTAAGGTTCTAAGGTCAAATAGTGCTTCATGACGCTGCTCAGCGGCGTCGTATTCTCCTCGATTCAACACATGGGATACCGGTACTAACAAATGCATCACACTAACTTAGCCATTGTTTCAACCGTATCGGTCTACGCTGTACAGTTTCCATAATCTATTGCTACTTAACTAAAAGGTGTCCCAGATCCTGGTAGAGGATCAAAGAAAACCCAAAGAAGGAACCATAATGTAAAGCAAAGAAATCAAACAAGGAAACCAAGTAAAGGTTATCTAGCCCTAAGGTAACCCCACATTTAAGTTAATTTACTAGTCCCCAGCAGAGTCGCCAGTTCTGTAATACAGTGGGAGAACAGACTTGGGATGTTTTGCGTTTGATTACAATTGTTGCGGTTAGCAAGAATCGCCACCGAATTTTATTTTATCCAAATAAGGAAAGGGTGAAAAGAACAGGAAAGACCTTTGAGATTATTTCTTGAGTTCGGGAGGTAGATTATGAAAAGGGAAGATATTAGCACCTTTTTCATCCATAGTTATCTATGGGCTCTTAGTTGCTTTCTAGATCACTTGCTTTGTTTGAAAGTGTGCGTTATGGTGGTTTTTGAAACTATTTTTTGAAAAGGCACATTCTTTTAGGCAAACTTTACAATGGTTCCCGTCTCATAAGAACGTATACAAAGTGTTGGAATTTTGAAAATATTTCATGTTTTTGAAAGTGTTTGGTGTGTGTTTGCAAGAATGTTTGTTTTGAAAGTGAGCAAGCAACTAGGAATGTTTTCTACCTACTCAAAAGTATTTTGTTCATTTCTCTCTTCCTTTGATATTGCTATCTTACCATTGATTGGTAAGAAGCCTTATCTTTGGATGTAAAGGGACGGGCGTGGGTCATCATATAGTCATGATATCAACCTTGTGAGATATTTTAGCATTTCTCTTTGAGGGAATAAGATCATTTGAAAGGCAAGATTTGAAGCGTCATCGAGGGACTATGATCTTGTATTTTGATTGTTTTTTGCTAAGGCATCCCACATGCATAACATGACCATTTTTATAAG
The DNA here is from genome assembly GCA_948472305.1 of Vicia faba. Taxonomy (NCBI): domain Eukaryota; kingdom Viridiplantae; phylum Streptophyta; class Magnoliopsida; order Fabales; family Fabaceae; genus Vicia; species Vicia faba. Next base: position 21,743 of record CATIWC010002686.1, on the reverse strand, counting down.
GCAACAAGTGGAATTACCCTAAGGGTGCATGTGTGGAAGTGTTTGAACTTCATTCTTGGTTTATCTTGGATTAGTGTTCTCTAAGATTGATTTTTATCTTCCCATACAAATCCTAATTACTAGCATTTATATGAAAGTGATAAATTGCGGAAAATAAATATTCTACACTATTACAATCATTAGGGTGATGGGGGTGTACAAATTTATAAATGGGGATTGCAAGAAATTAAAGTCCTAATTATCTATTACAACTATATTGAAGTAATGTACAAGAAATATAAAATGGACTTGTTTTGTATTTTGTTAAGAGAAGAAACAAGTTTGCTTAAGAAGACGTTTTTTAGTCTTTTGATTTTAAAGGAAATAAAATAAAGTGTGTGAATATAAAAATGTTTTTGGTGTTTTTGATTATAGAAAATGAAATTAATGATGAAAATAATAAAAGGGAAAAGAATCAGAATAAGTGCATTGTTGGAAGAGGGGAGATCAGAAGCTCTGACTCTGGTACACTGCAAGTCAGAAATAACATGTTAGCAGAAATGGGGAAGGTCAGAAGTTCTGGGTCTGGGTACACTGAAGTTCTGTGGTTGTTAGGAATAAAGGAAAGCCTAAAAGTTCTGATTACTAAGGGAGTCTATAAGCTCTAATATTACTGGAAGGTCAGAAGTTCTGGTTGTTGAGAATCTGGAAATTCTGGATGTTGAGAGAGTTTGGAAGTTCTGATGTAGCTGGAAACCTAGAAGTTCAAGTGTCACCGGAGAGCTAGAAGTTTTGATAATGGCTATGTGAGGTGTTCATGCTGTTGGATGGGAATGTATAGAGGTTCTGGTCCAAGATCATTATTTTAACAAGCAATTAAAGGGGATTGATCTAGAAGTTCTGTTCCAACTAATATGGTAAAAATGTCAGGAAATAAATATAAAAAGAGGGTGTTTCCGGGGCTAGAACTCAGGACCCTTAACACTAATGTCTTATGTGTGTGTTCTCTACCACTGGGGTGGCTATACATCTGGTATTAGAAGAAAAAACATAAACATATATTATGAAGTAAGCTTTGGTGATGAATTTCATCTCCTTCTCCATGCCAGTCAGAGCATCTGCAGCTTAGCCATTTCTCAACAAAACAGAAAATGCACACATAGCAGTTATGACAGGTTTCATCATGGTTTCAGAAATATAAAGTATCAAAACCACAAGCATGAATTTTTCTAATCCTAATTATGAGTCCTAATTTCCTCAAGAAGTTCTGAACTGAAATTCTCTCTACTTAAGCAAAAAATACATGAAATCTATGAATATGTACAAAATCTGAGTCAGGATGTCTACATTGTATTTTTGAACATGCAAGCCTATCAATGCCTAAGTAAGGAGATAAAAGTAAGAAGAAACTTACCTTACTTCTGGAGATTGTTCTGAATTAGAGTCTGCTTCTGACTGCTATGGTGGTCCGGTCAGCTCTCTCACGTGCTCAGATGGCTGGAAAAATCTTTAACTTGAGCTATGAATGGCTGGAAAATTTTGGAACAACCAAGAAGCAAAGTTCTGATTTTGAAATGGAAGTTGGTGGAGATGGAATTGTAGTCTGTAAACAGAAGTTGAGATTGTTTCTAAATGTATATTAGAAACCGGGTGGGTGATTTTGCCACGGGATGCGCAAGAAAATTAGAGTTTAAGCGTGAAAAGAAACAGAAGCTTAACAGGTTTTTGTGTTTATGTTTTTAGTTTCCAATTCTTTGAAATTTCAGCAAAGTTTCAAGGATTTTTCCTCAAATTCTTGACCTCTTTACAGTTGTAAATGAAGTTCAATTTATAGGCAAGGATTTTGTAGCTTGGAGAAGTCATGAGTACAACCATCATATGCTAGGGCGCTGACTTGTTCTTGAAGCAAGTTTAAACAAGTATGGTTCAAGGCACAAAGTAGGGTGGTTAGAAGCTTTTAGCCGTGCCTAAGCTGGATTTGTAAGCATGAATTATGGGAAAGTACCCTCAAAAGAAAAAGTAGAGCATGGGCCTAGCATAAACTTGTACAAAAGTTTGCTTTTCAAGGACAACAATGGTACTTCTATGTCACAGGTGGGGAAATCCTTTAGATAAAGACTCAAAAGTGGGTGTGAGCATTAAATGATGATGAGATTTATCAAAACATAAATCCTGCAGTATGATATTATGTATCATAGCTTAATCTGGTTCAGCAGTTCAACATCAACACAACTTAAAACAAATATCCAACTTTTGATCTTTGAATCTCCCTGCTCCAAGATGTTCTGAAGGAGATCTCAGACTTTTCAGAAATCTTGTAACATGCTTTGTAGACCCTCTTTGAATTATTCTTGCAAATTCTGATTGAACCTACATGAGAACTGGGCCATAAGTTCTAACCAAATTCTGTCTTGGAAATGTCCAGAATTTACTGAATGCTTCAGTTTCATGGATGTGTCTTCAAGGATTTATAACTTGAAATCCCAGCATTTCTAGGAGAAGTTCTATTCTGCAATGTTTTAGATCTCATTGAGATCTACAACTCTTGTGTTACCATATTTCCTAAACACTTAGAAAAATTTCTAAGTATTTAGAATTTTGACTTTTCCAAAGTAACTTTGACTTTTGATTTTCTTGATGAAACAAATTTCATATTCCAACATGTCTTGATGAAATATGATTCTCGAAACTTGATTTTGATCTAAAAGTCAAAGTTTGACTTTTCAGTGTGCAATTGACCATTTTCCCTTGTGCAAATTCCAAACCTAAGTTGGTGTATCAGTGCTGCAAGCTTGATGTTATGGGAGACTTTGGGAGGAAATTCTTGAGAAATGAGAGGGAAAATTTTGGGGTACAACACTTTCTTTTTCTCGTCAATAGTGCATTTCTTTCTGATCGCTTTCATCTTTTGATGGAGAAACTTTTAATGCTGCTTCTCTTGTAGATTTTTTGTTTCTTTGAAACCTCTTCCACTGAGTCTTTGTCATAGGATTATTCCCTTTGTATGTGGGAGGGACATGATATTTCTTTGATGTAATTCCAGCTTTAGAAAACTGAGAAGAACTCGACCCCTTCTCCATCATTTCCAACTTCTGACTCGAACATGAACCTTTCTTTACCACATTCTAATTTTGGTTTGTCCCCCCAGGGTAGAAAGGACAAACCCAATTGTTACTAGGAGCATCAGTTGGTGGCACAAATTTCCTTTGATATTGTTGTACCCCAAACTTTGCCCTCTTCATTTTTTTAACCCTAGCTGGCTTTTACTCTTGCTAGCATATACATGCATGCATATCATTGAATCCATACTCATGGGATTAAGGCGTTTCATCAACACAACAAAGCTCTCATATTTCTTCAAAGCATGTTGAGCCTTGAAAGATTTAAGTGTTTTCGGTGGATCTAAAGCAGTACGAATTAGGAACAGTATTTCAACTGACCTGAGCCTAAAAATTCATATCTCCTGCTTGGGAACAGTGTTTTGGGGTTGATTCTTGAAATTTTGAAACCGTCTGGATGTCCTCTCCAACTTTTATGTTTGGACCAAAGACTATTCCTCATAGAAGGGTCTCTGAATATACAATTCTCATGGAAGTTATACAGTGAAAAATATGAAGAAAAGTATGTTGAATCGTTGTTTTGTGTGCATTAGAAAATTCACAACTCCCGGATAGAATATTGTATGCGCGCTGTTGTACCCCAAAATTTGCCCTCCCATATTCTTCAAAGTTTTGACAAACATCCTCCTCAAAGGGTTCAAAGTATATTCAAAGGCTCACAAGGTCAAGTTGCACAGTCAAAAGTCCCATTTGCTCAACAGTCAACTGTAGGGGTAAAATGGTCATTTGGCAGTCAAAAGTCAAAAATTTTGGTCAACATCTTATTTTTAAGCCACAATCATCATTTGGTCAAGTCTTGACCATGATTTCACAAGAATGGCTCAAAAATCATCAAGATGCAAAAGTTTCTATTTTTGGACAGCTGAAAAGTCAATTGTAACTTGACCAAGGCATAACTTTTTCATGGTTCATCAGAAATATCCCATCCAATGCTCATTTTGAAGGGGAGGACATTTCCTACAATTCATCTACACATTCCAAGTCCAAAAAATGATCTCACAAAAAGTAATCAATTTCAACATTATAGGTCATTTTAAAAAGTCAACAAAAAGGCATTTTAAGTCAAAGACCATAACTTGAGATTGGTAAATCAAAATGACATGGGACCAAAGGAATTGGTTAGAGGACTTAAAGACCTTTCCAAAATGTCCAAGAACATGTTAATAGCTTCAAAATTGAGCAAGATATGCATTGGAGAAGTTGGGAAATTTTTGTGAAATGGCCAAAGTCAACTATCCTTGAAACTTCATTTTTGACAAAAGGGGCCCACTTTTTCCACTTGATTCAGCTTGGCCATGCCTCCCACGTGTCCCACAATTCATTTCAAGATTAAAAATTAATTTTTCCATTTTTATTTAATTTTATTTGATTTAATTCATTTTAAATCTTTCAAATTCAAATGAAAATCAAGAAAATTAAATAAAGGATATTTTGTGGCTTGAATAGCTTTGATACACCATGAAGCACCTTCCAAATTCGTGTACATCCTATTATGAGCATGGAATTTAAAATTGGACACAAAAGGCAAGTTTTCTTCAATGGAGTTTATGACAAAATCAAAAGCATAATTGCATTGGTTTATTGTTCATTATATTGATGGATACTCATTCAAAACCTTATATGCAAGCCTTGGCAACACAGAACACGACCTAGAACACTCCCATACAACATAAGCAATTTCAAAATTTCAAAGAAAAAGTGAGAAACTGAAAACTTATTTCCAGCATATTTCAAGCCTCTCCTCTGATCCAAACACACTCCTGACCCTTCCAGGAACCTTTTGCAATCAGAATTAAGCCAAATCACTCAAGGAATCACGCTACACGAGTCACACGGTTTTAATTCTTTCTCAAAATCACAGTCATACTGTGATACGGTGGGAGAACTGACTATGGTTTTGCGTTTGTTTTCGCAAATGTTTCGGTTGAGCAAGAGTCGCCACCGACTTTTTATTTTATCCTAAGGAAAGGTTTAAAAAGCACAGCAAAAACCTTTGAGATTTTTCTTGGGTTCGGGGAGTAGATTATAGAAAGGGAAGGTATTAGCACCCTTTCTATCCATGGTTATCCATGGGCTCTTAGGTACTTGCTTAGATCAACTTGCCTTGGTTTTCATTTGTTTGAAATGGTGCTTAGTGTGTGGTTTTGAAAATGTTTTAAAAAAGATGCCTTGTATAGGCTACCCTTGTAACAATTCTTTACTCGAATGTTTTACAAAAGGTGTTTTGTCTTTTGAAAAGATGTTTCACGGTTTGTTTTTTGAAAGTTTGTTTTGAAAGTTTTTGTGAAGTGTGGTTTTGAAAATAGGCAAGTGTTTTCTTTTACAAATTGACAAGTACCTAAGAGTTATCTACCTTAAAGTTCTCAAAGATTTTTGTTATGTTTTAAACCTTTTGACAATTTTGTTCCACCATTGCATTTGGTGGACAATCTTGTATTAGGAGATGAAAGGGACGGGCGCGGGTCATCGTTTAGACCATAATTGCAATAGTGTTAAGTATCTTTGGGCAATCTTTCTTTTTGAAAGGGACTTGATCATTTTAGGCAACTTTTCGAAAGCGTCATCGAGGGACTATGATCGTTTGATTGTTTGTTTCACCCAAAGAAACCTAACATGCAATATGGCCCATTTATTTGAAGGCAACAAAGTGGAATACCCTAGGGGTGCAAGTGTGAGATGTGTTATCCATTTTCATGCTTTGATTATCTTGAGATTAGGTCAAACTATTTTGTTCTTTTTATTTGCATACAAACCCTAATTCTAGCATGGTATATTTAGAAAGCGGTAAAGTGCGAAAAATTAAAGTTCCTACACTATTACAACACAATAATATGGGGAGGGGGATACAAATGTTCAAATGGGGAGATATTTAGACAAGAAAATTAAACCTAGCTATTACATCAATTTGGAATATTTACAAGATATTTAATTTGCACAAATTAAATAGAAATAAAACAAATATGCAAGAATGCAAAAAAAAAGGTTTTTTATATGTATGAAAAAAAAAAGTATTATTTATGTCAAATAAATAAAAATGAAAAAAAATATTATTTTTGGAGTATTTTCATATTTAGGGCAAAAACCTAATTTACTAAATAAAATGCATTATTTATTCAAAATATACAATATTCACTATTTATATACAAAAATAAAATAAAAATATAGTATATTTGTAAAAATGTATTTTTAATGTTAAATATTAATAAAATAAAAATATGTATATTTTTGGGTATTTTATTCTAAGTGTACTAGTATATATATATATATATATTTATGTATAAATGTCCATATAAACAAATAAATACTTAAAAAATGCAAAAATGGTGTAAAAATGATTTTTCAAGTTTTAAACATTATTAGCAAAAATAAATGAGTCAGAAATAAAAAAGAAAGATCAAAAAATCATTAAATCAAACAAATGGGCTCAGGGGGGTATGAATAAAAAAATATGGTGTAAAAAGCAATACAAAAGCTGGCCCAGCCCGTGAGGCTTCTTCTTCAACCTCTGAACAAAATTATTCAAAAAAAACGCGCGCTAGAACCTCCATTCGAACATCCTGATTCCTTGATTTTTTGCACAAACTTCCAACATAAGAAATGTTAAGCATTGAATCACGATTCTAAATATATAAAAAACTCATCCTAACTCTCTGAAATGAGAGAGAATTTTGACATTCCCAAATCCTGACCTAAGTTTTATGCCATTTTCAAACCTTAAATTATCATAGCTCAGGCAAAATAAATGAAAAGTAAAAGCATGTACAGGTTCAGGGGCATGAGTAGAACATTTCTTATTCACAAACCTAGAGTTAATGATGCCTATACTAAGAGTTAGAAGTTCACCAAAATACCTGTTCAGCTGAAGTTCTATCTGGCAATGGGGAAGCTTTCAGTGCAAGGTGATGGCTGGTATAGCTTCCTTGAGGTGTGGTGATGATGTTCCAATGTTTACTTTGCCTTGAGACACCTTGAATCGAGCTGTGGAACTTCAACTGCAAAATGAGAAAGTGAAAATGGTGGAACTTGTTAGAGGAATTACAGGTCGTGTTTCAGGTCTTGGTTAGCTTGCATTGATGCTAGGGAATGTGTTTGATAAGCTTTGGTCAAGAAATCATGCAAGGAATGAGAGATGATGTTCAATCTGCAGGCCCTGCCCTGTTTCTGCAGTTTGAGAGTGATTATGGCAATGGAGAGGTATTGGAGGTCTTAGGGTCGTGTGCTAGCTCAGTTGGGATGTCTTGAATGTGTTTTTAAAAATTGCTTAAGGGTTTGCAAGCTGATATCAAAGTTGTGTTGTACAATGCAATGTTTCTTAGCACTTAAGCAAGAAAAGGTCAAGTTGGTGTTTAGGCAGCTAGAGGCCCCCATAACATGCTGCATAACTCAGTCTTGATCAGTGTGATTAATCCCTAAACTTGTGCCAAAGAGATCTTAACTGTACTTCTTGGATTTTCAATTGGACATAAAGCTTGCTTTTTCAAAAATGGATAAAGTGCTTTTTCTACTTTGGGATTAATCTACTATGCAATGCTTGAATCCATAGAACATGGTCTTGGCACAAAGAGTTTGCATTAAATTTATGAGTGTTGGATGGTTTAAGGACCTGTAATCAAGATATGCAAGCTGAGATTGAAAATGCCTAGTGTTATGAACATGTAAATTGACCAATTCAAAAGTGAGTTTTTGCCAAATTGTGAAATTCGATTCTCTCAAGTTATGAGGTTGTTTGATGAGTTCTTGGACATTTTGCAAAGTCTGGAATGTGTTCTACAATCCATCTTTGAAATGCAAATTGAAATTCCAAGTGGAAGTGTATGGAAAATGGCCTTGAAGTTGGGTAGAAAACCTTGTCAAAATAGGTTAAAATTTCACTAAGTTAAGAATGGTTTAGTGCCCTTATTCAAAAAATTGTAACTTGAGATACAAGCCTCATCTGGGAAAACTTTGTGAATCAAAATTGTAGATTATGCAACAAGCTACAACTTTCATGTTTTGACTTTTGTTTGAATCCAAATGAATCTTGGTGAGAAAGTGGGGCAAAGTTGGGGAAAAATTAGGGTTTTTCATAACTTAGAAAAATTCTAAGTTATGAAAAATTCTCATTTCTAACCCTAATTTGCATTTTTTGATTTCTTGGTGAACAAGTTTCATGATTTGGCATGTTTTGATGAAAAATGAATCTTGACTCTTGATTTTGACCAAAAAGTCAAAGTTTGATTTTTCAGTATACAGTCAAAATTGATCAATTGACTGGGAAATTCAACTGTCAATCTTGTGTACTTGGGATCTTTTGAGTTTGTTGAGCATGTCAAGATAATTCCATGGGGTCCTTGAGTCCATATGTGAGCTTGGTTTGCCATTGGTTGGGTCAAACAGTCAAAAATTGCCTTTGTGCAGTCAAAACCTTAAAAATGACCATTTTGCCCTTTTGGTGATCTGATCAAATTTCTTGTGGAATTATGATCCAAATTTGATCAAATGGTCCATATGAGTTCATAATGTTGATGTGGGTCAATTTTCATGAGGTTTGACTGTCAATTGGCCACAGTTGACTTTTTCCCCAATACAGTTGATTTCTAGGTCAACTGTCCAATTGACTGGGCAAAACTTGAAATCAAGACTTGAAACTTGATGTGGATAAACTTGGGAGTCCAATATGAAGCAAGAAAGTCATCTTAGGCATTTTAGGTAAAAACATCTTTGTGCAAACACAAACCCTAATTTGGGTCCACAATGCAAGGAGAAGTCTTGAGCAGATGAAACCCTAACTGGATCTTGATCTTCAAAGGCTTTGTGATGAGAAATTAATGAGAAAAGGGAGGGCAAATTTTGGGGTACAACAGTTGCCCCTGTTCAATCTTCTTGAATCCGAAGAGTTAGATTGGCAAGCCTGCCTTTCACGACTCGAGGGTAAAAGGAGATTGGACACTAGAGTGCCCTTAAATTTGCACTCGTCAAAGTAATGGATGCGGGAATGGGCTTAGAGATGCCATTTGGAGATGGGCTTAGAGATGCCATCTTGAGGGGTGACAGAAACTTGTCGGGGATGGGCTTAAAGATGCCATCTGGAATGAGTATCAGGAAGGCGTCCATGCTTTGGACCATCTTCGAACTGGGGGTCTGAATAAGCAATAGATTGACATCCGTTGTTGGGAGGAATCTGTAAACTGTTTTCAAAGGTTGCATCTGAACAAGTGATAGATTAACATCCGTTGTTGGGAAGAATCCATAGACTGTTTTCATAAGTCTGGAGAAGAAACTGAACAAGCGATAGGTTAACATCCGTTACTTGGAGAACCCGTAAACTGTTTTCAGAAGTCTTGGAGTTGAATAAGCAATAGAGCAGCATCCGTTGTTGGGAAGCGTCCGTAAACTGTTTTCAAAGGTGAGAAGAGTCTGAACAAGCGATAGGTTAACATCCGTTACTTGGAGAACCCGTGAACTGTTTTCAGAAATCTTGGAGTTGAATAAGCAATAGAGCAGCATCCGTTGTTGGGAAGCCTCCGTAAACTGTTTTCAAAGGTTGATTCTGAACAAGTGATAGATTAACATCCGTTGTTGGGAAGAATCCATAGACTGTTTTCAGAAGTCTTGAGAAGGAACTGAACAAGCGATAGGTTAACATCCGTTACTTGGAGAACCCGTAAACTGTTTTCAGGAATCTTGAAATTTGAGGAGGAACCGGTGTAGGGTTGCCTGATGATGAGTCCGTGTAAAATTGCATCTGAAACTGTTAATGATAGCCTTTTATTCTTATCCTGAGAAGGACAAAATGTTAGCTAAACACAAAATTATGTCGCATGAAATGTATGATGCAATATATGTTATATCAATGTTTATGATATGAATGTAATGAATGCGCATGTAAGCTGATGAGCTGTCTTGCTGGGGATAGATGAATCCTGGATGGCTGAAGATAAAAGCATCTTGACTGCTGCCGGGAAGAACAATTCCTTGGCTGTTGCTGGAGAATAAGGAGCTTGGGTTGTATACCAAGCCTCTGGGGAATTCCTGATGACTTCTACTGGGGAGTACCAATCTAGTAGACTCATGCTGGGGATGCAAGACTGAGAATCTTCCGTTTGGCGAGAAGCATCTCTGGCGACTTCACTGGGGATTCTGAAACTTAAACTCTGAGGGGAATTGAATTCCTGAGGACCCTCTGGCTGGGGGATTGTAAAGATAAGTTACTGCTGGGGAATTTTGATGAACTCCGCTGGGATAGGAAGAATTTTGGCGAGTGCGATCTTCCGTGGTTGTTAGCTGAGGATAACCCAGTTATAAGGCCTCGTGAGGAATAACTTTGAATAAAACTCGGGAGAGACGTCCGTACTCTGTGGGGGATAAGCTTCCAAAATCTACTGGGGATTTCCTTTGAAAGGGTATCAAGATATCTAACTGCACCTTTGACCTATCAGTAATCCTCTTTCTTGATTCGTAAGGAAATGATTATGTTCAAATGCATATGCCTATTTAACAAAACATTGGACGTTTCTCAAAATAAAACAAATAGTGCAAGAGAAAAGAAAAGGAAATGACACAAATTTCTGGGAAAAGTATTTGTATTGACTTTCTATGAGTATATTTGTACAAAGGAGACAATCATCCTAGTAAGAGGATTTTGTCGTAAATATTGAAAGATTTATACAAAATAAAGGATGGCTATGTGAAATAATTCCATGGGATTCCATTCCGCTTATAGCTTTCACGACTCTGAATATCTGTCCATTCAATGCTTCGTTTGCAGATGACTAGATTGATCAGAAGCCTGGAACTGGTTGATGAAGAGATTGTCTTTGAAATGATCCGACGAGGCATAGTCATACGCTTTAATTCCCTAACTTTTTCCTGAATCGCCCTTTCGGGTTTTCGATCCACCGGGAAACCCCTTTTTGCCCAAGCCGCCCTTTCGGGTTTTCAACTTGCCGGGTGTACAGATTTTTTTGTTTTTATCCCTAATTTTTGCCTGAACCGCCCTTTCGGGTTTTCGATCCACCGGGATGCCCATTTTTGCCCAAGCCGCCCTTTCGGGTTTTCGACTTGTCGGGTTATTTTATGCGTAGTATCTTTTGACTATGTCTGCGTTCGCAGGGTGCGGAAAATCGTCGCCGTCCATGGTGGTCAGAATCATTGCCCCACCGGAAAATATGCTCTTGATCACAAATGGTCTTTCATATGTAGGAGTCCATTTTCCCCTGGGATCACTTTGCGGCAAGATAATCCGCTTGATTACGAGATCTCCGACTTGATACACTTGACGTCTGACTTTCTTATTGAAGGCCTTGATCATCCGTTTTTGATACGTCTGACCATGGCATATAGTAGCAAGTCGCTTTTCGTCGATCAGATTGAGTTGATCAAGTCGGGTCTGCATCCAATCATCTTCATTCAAACCTGCATCCTTCATAATCCTTAGAGAAGGAATCTGAACTTCCATAGGCAAAACAGCTTCCATGCCATAAACCAAAGAAAATGGGGTTGCCCCAGTTGAAGTACGTGTCGTCGTACGGTATCCATGTAGAGCAAACGGTAACATCTCATGCCAGTCTTTGTAAGTGACTGTCATTTTCTGAATGATCTTCTTAATGTTTTTGTTCACAGCTTCAACAACACCGTTCATCTTCGGCCGATAGGGAGATGAATTGTGATGATAAATCTTGAACTGTTCGCACAAGGCGGTGATCATTGTGTTATTCAGATTTGTACCGTTGTCTGTGATGATCCTGTCTGGAACAGCATACCGACATATGAGATTTTGCTTGATAAAGCGGGCAACCACATTTTTAGTAACAGAGGCGAAGGAAGCTGCTTCGACCCATTTGGTGAAATAGTCAATGGCAACCAGGATGAAGCGATGTCCATTGGAAGCCGTGGGCTTGATCTCCCCAATCATATCAATGCCCCACATTGCAAAGGGCCATGGAGAAGTCAGAACGTTGAGAGGGACTGGAGGGATATGAACCTTGTCAGCGTAGACCTGACATTTGTGGCAAGTACGGGAATGTTGATGGCAGTCAGCTTCCATGGTAGACCAGTAATAGCCTACCCTTAGGATCTTCTTGGCCATTGTATGCCCGCTCAAGTGAGTGCCAAATGTGCCGTTGTGTATATCAGTCATGATCGATTCTGCTTCAGCTTTATCTACGCATCGGAGTAATACACAATCATGGCTTCGTTTGTAAAGGATGCCATTGCTCAGGAAGAACTTAGCAGCGAATTTCCTTAAGAACTTCTTGTCATTTACGGAAGCTCCTTCAGGATAATCTCTGGTCTCGAGATACCTTTTGATTTCATGGAACCAAGGTTGTTCCACTACTTCTTCGGTATTAATCTCGTGACAATGCGCAGGTTCATCCATTCGCTCGATGGTGATTTGGGGAGCCTCGTTATCCCAGTTGAGTTTAAACATAGAGGACATTGTGGCTAGAGCATCTGCTAGCTGATTCTCTTCTCGCGGGAAATGCTCGAAGGTAATTTGCTCGAAATGAGGCAACAATGTCAGGACATGTTCTTTGTATGGGATAAGATTAGGATGCTTGGTATCCCATTCTCCTTTGATTTGACTGATAACCAAAGCCGAATCCCCAAATACGATCAAAGATTTGATCCCCAAGTCTATAGCAGCCTTGAGACCAAAGATGCAAGCTTCATACTCAACCATGTTGTTTGTGCAGCTGAAGCAAAGTCGGGCCGTGAAAGGAGTGTGACAACCTTCCGGAGAAATGAGTATTGCACCGATACCATTTCCAAGTGCATTTGAAGCCCCATCAAAGTACAGGGTCCATCGGGATCCCTTTTCGGGTCCGTCATACGGTCCGTTACTTTCAATGTTGTCCAAATTCATGATGTCCTCGTCCGGGAAGTCAAATCTCATGGGTTGATAATCTTCGATAGCCTGATGAGCCAGATGGTCAGCTAGTACACTCCCTTTTATAGCTTTTTGGGTGGTGTACTGGATGTCATACTCTGTTAGGATCATTTGCCATCTAGCTATCCTTCCAGATAAAGCGGGCTTTTCGAAGATATACTTGATAGGGTCCATTTTGGAAATTAACAAGGTAGTATGAGTCAACATATACTGTCTTAGTCGGCGAGCAGCCCATACCAAAGCGCAACAAGTTTTCTCGAGCAGTGAGTAGCGAGTCTCACAGTCGGTAAACTTTTTGCTAAGGTAATAAATAGCATGCTCTTTTCGACCAGACTCGTCATGCTGGCCCAAAACACACCCCATTGAGTTATCCAAGACGGTCAAATACATGATCAATGGTCTTCCTTCGACGGGTGGCATCAGAATAGGAGGTTCTAGCAAATACTCCTTGATTCCATCAAAAGCAGCTTGGCAATCGTCGTTCCACTCGACTACCTGATCTTTTTTCAAGAGTTTGAAAATTGGCTCACAGGTAGAAGTCAGATGCGAGATGAATCTGGCAATATAGTTCAAGCGCCCCAAGAACCCTCTAACCTCCTTTTCAGTACAGGGAGCAGGCATCTCTTGTATTGCTTTTACTTTTGCGGGATCGACTTCAATGCCTTTGTTGCTTACAATGAATCCCAGGAGTTTACCAGACCTAACTCCAAAAGTGCATTTACTTGGATTCAGCCTGGGCTTGTATTCTTTTAACCTGGCAAACAGCTTCTCCAGATGTTCAAGGTGCTCTTCCTCTGTTTGTGACCGAGCTATCATATCGTCTACGTAAACTTCAATCTCATGATGTAGCATATCATGAAACAAAGCTACCATGGCGCGTTGATAAGTTGCCCCTGCGTTCTTCAGCCCGAACGGCATCACCTTGTAACAGAAAGTGCCCCATTGTGTGACAAAAGTTGTTTTCTCCATATCCTCGGGGGCCATTTTGATTTGATTGTAGCCCGAGAATCCATCCATGAAGGAAAACACTTTGTGTTGAGCTGTATTGTCGATTAAAATGTCAATATGAGGTAGCAGAAAATCATCTTTGGGGCTGGCCCTATTCAAATCCCGGTAGTCCACACACATCCTGACTTTTCCATCTTTCTTAGGTACTGGCACGATGTTAGCGACCCATTGAGGATAGGACGTAACAGCCAGAAAGCCAGCGTCAAATTGCTTCATTACCTCTGCTTTGATCTTTTCAGACATATCAGGCCTCATTCGGCGAACTTTTTGCTTGATCGGTGGACAATCCTCTCTTGTGGGGAGACGGTGAACCACGATGTCTGTGTCTAAACCCGGCATGTCTTCATAAGACCAAGCGAAGATTTCAACATACTCATTCAACAACTATATCAGGCTTTCCTTGACACTCGGTTTCAGGTTGGCACCCACTTGCACCTCCTTCCGGTCTTCCTCGGTTCCCAAGTTGACAGTCTCTAATGACTCTTCGTGCGGTAGGATGGCCCTTTCCTCTTGTTGTAGAAGTCTGGCTAGTTCCCCTGGTACTTCACAACCTTCGTCATCTTCATACTCGGCTTGATTGACCAGATCTTCAGAGTTATTGAAAGATACAACAGAATAGTCACCCATGGAATCCGGAGTGGATGGGTACCTGCATTGGTGAGTGTGGGTGTGTGTAAGGGATAGCCATCCTTAGACAAAAAATGCAAAAGGAAAGGAAATGAACACAAGCAGTTTATCAAATGAAAAACGTCCAATGAATCATTAAACATGGCATATGGATATGAAAAATAATCAAAACCCTTACAAGTGGACCTACATGCCCCGGGCAAGGCAGGAGGTGAAAAGATAGTGTACGGATTGTTTGAAAATAAATATTACAGACCAAATAAGAAATGTTTAACAGATAAATTACTGATGAATAAAAGTGATGGGGACAAAGTCTTTTTCCTCCCAGTTGCTCAACCCCCCTGTGACAGTTGGATAGATCCACTCTTCGATGTTACTCTCTTTGTCTTCATCCTCCAAAGCGTTGATTCCGTAGGGAGAAATTTTGACTGGCGCCCTTTCAATCTTCGCACGGCGCATAGCTTTCTGGCCAGCGGCTGTGAACCCTAATCCAAATTTGTCTGTCTTATGTGGAATGTCAGGTAACTGCCCCCATGTTGAATTCTTCCCTTCCTTTATTGCGGCCCTCGCGTCTTCCAAAGATGCCATCCTGGCCATCTGCCTCGGTGTCTCAGCTGCCAACTTGGCTACTGCTATTTCAGGAAGGACTTCTTCGAAATGTTGAAACGGTGTCTCAATGAACTCTCCTTCAACCTCAACATACCGGAAAGAATTTAAGTGGCTAATCATGTACTCTTCTTCGTCGTGGACAGTAATGATCTTTCCCTTGACAGGATACTTCAACATCTGATGCAATGAGGAGGTGACTGCCCCAGCATGGTGTATCCAAGGTCTACCCAGCAAGCAAGAGTATGATGGACGGATGTCCATCACATAGAAAGTGGATTTAAACACCTCAGTGCCTATCTTGATGGGAATTTCAACTTCTCCATGGACCATTCTCTTCGAACCATCGAAAGCTCTGACAACAATATCACTCGGCTTCAATTCCAACCCTTCACAATCTAGTCGGTCCAAGGCCTTCTTAGGCAATACATTCAGCGACGAACCAGTGTCGACCAAGACGTGCGCGAGAGTGGTTCCTCGGCACTCAACTGAGATGTGCAAAGCATCATTGTGATTCCTACCTTTAGGAGTTAGGTCGGCATCAGAAAAACCTAATCCATTGTCCGCAGTCAGGCTAGCCACACAATTTTGAAATTGATCCGCAGAGGTTTCCTGGGGCACATGGGCTGCCTTCAGGAATTTTATCAGGGCTTTAGCGTGCGCTTCCGAGCAAAGTAGTAGTGCCAGCATGGAAATCTTGGAGGGGGTCTGCCCCAGCTGTTCTACCACATCGTAATCACTTCTCTTGATTATCCTCAAAATCTCATCCATTTCCTTCTTGGAGGTTTCCGGGATAACCAAGGGTTGAGCCCTCGTCCTGACGGGCTCATCTCGGATTCCCTTACCTTTGTCAGCAGCGGTAGGAGAGACAGTACTAGGAACAACAACATCTTCAATCAAAGGAGTTCTAGCCGAAAGTTTTATTGGTGCAGGGATGACCTTGTCAGCTGATGAGGGTCCAAAGACTGCTCTTGGAGGGGCAATCTCTGGAGAAAATATTCTCCCGCTCCTGGTGATTTTGCTAGTGCCTGCAATGTTACTAATGCTGGCTTCTTCATCATCCGAACTCTCTTCAATTATTTCGATTTGTTTGATACCATGGTAGTAGACGTCACCGCCATAGTTCCATGGTATGGACTTCTCAGAAACATAGGGAACAGGCCCTGGCATTGTTATCTTCAAAGGGACAGATTTCGTAGCTGGTGTAATCTTAACAGGCTTTTTGAAGGCCTTGGAAAGATTGGCGTGAATGGTTATGATTGAGACATCTTCAGTATGAACTGGAACAGCAGAAACTTTTTCAAACAAAATTTATCGACTATCCATAAGGCCTTGGATGCCTTTCTTCAGTAGAGGACAATCAAACAGCAGAGAGCAACAACAATAGCAATCTTCATTACATCCTGGGAAGATCCCGGCCCTTAATAGATTCAACTTAATGGTTAGCAGTGGAGTAGTCAGATCACTGACATCAGCAACATACAAATCTTCTTCAATGGCATTGACATTTCGGCCGTGCTTCGGCATGGGTGCAGATATCACATTAGGCTTCTCTGGAGCATCAAACTCCACCTCCTTCGCCTCTATCAGGTCTTGGATCTTATGCTTGAGTGCCCAACAATCATTGGTGTCGTGTCCAACACTGTCTGAATGGTAGGCGCATTTAGCATTAGCATGATAATGTGGATAGGACGTATTCACATTCTTTGGTGCCTCCTTGATGGTGGCAAGATTCAACTTCAACAGATGGGGAAGCACTTGCACTGGAGTCATATTAATGCGGGTGAACTGCCGTTGTGGCCGTTCCACCCGTTGTTGATTTGGTCTGGACTGGTTATAACGAGGCTGCTCACTTGGAGTGTTTTGAATCATTACGGCCCCCACAGTTGGCCGACGCTCCGTCTTCCCTGCTCTTCTCTAAGAATATACCACAGTTGTTTCCTTCTTAAAAGGCTTCTTCTCAACACTTGCAGCAACACCCTTCTGAATCTTTCCTGACTTGATGCCAGCTTCTATTCTTTCGCCTGTTAAGATCAAATCGGTAAACCCCGCGGAAGAGTTACCAATTAGATGATTGAAAAATGTCCCAGATAGGGTCCCTAGAAACATATCAACGAGCTCACGATCGGTTAAAGGAGGCTGCACCCTGCCAGCCAAATCCCTCCATTTTTGTGCATATTCTTTGAATCCCTCGCTTGTTCCTAGTGACATACCCTGAAGTTGGGTACGAGTAGGAGCAAGGTCAGAATTATACTGGTATTGTTTGTAGAAAGCGGTGGCCAAATCTTCCCAATTTCTGACACTGGTTCCTTCTAGCTGATAAAACCATTCCAACTGAGCTCCAGAAAGGTTGTCTTGAAAGAAATGAATCCAAAGGTTTTTATCTGCCGTATAGGGTTGAATCTTTCTCACGTAGGACCTGAGATGCATTTTTGGACAGGACAGCCCATCATACCTTACAAACACTGGCACTTTGAATTTTGGGGGAATCACAATCCTGGCGACCAAACCCAAGTCTTCAAAATCCAAACCCGGTACTCTTTGTAATTCCATGGCGGCCAATCTGTCTTCTAGCCCTTTGTATTTATCATCAGCTGGAGGGTATTGCTGATCAGAATAATCTTCATCCTCTTCGACCTCTTCCTCTTCCGCATCAGACTCGGAAGGTACCGCAGCTCCACCTCCTTTGCTGGTTCCTTCATCAGAAATAGGAGGAAATTCAAGCACTCTCCGAGCTTCTCCGTCAAATCTTCTCCCCAAAGTAGCCACCCCGTGTCTCTTTTTCTTCTTCTTTACTGGGTCCTTGTTCCCCAATTGAGTCTTGATATCCTCCTGACCCTTAGCCAAGGTCATCAGGAGTTGCTGGAACTGTGCATTCTGAGCCTGTAGGTCTTTGACAGTTTGCTCGAGATCCATCCTACTGAAATAAACAGCAGACATATAAGGAAACCTGGAGTGAGACCTGCTTATGCACATGATGAATGGTATGCTTATGTATGCAATGCATTCAAGGATTTAGGACATTCAAAATTGTTTCAGACAAAGAAGAACGCACGTCATATTAATAAGAAGAAATTTGTTAGTACATAAATGCCCCATGGGCCAAATATTACAAAATAACTTCTCAAGGCAAAAAGACATTGCGCATCCTCTTTGGTGCGATGTAGGTGTTGAGGGCCTCTTGCTCATGGAGTCGGCGGGTAAGCTCTAGAACCTTCTTCTCACTAGCATAGAAGCTGGCTTCGAAAGTATTCTGTTCCTCCTTGAGCTGAATCCAACTTTTCTGCATTTCCTCCCACGATGTAGGCATGTCTGGATGTAGGATGGTGTAGGGAACCTCTCCTTCATTGACGGGCTCTTTAATCACTGGGAGTACATGAGGATAAGGCATCATTAGACTTTGGGCTCGGGCTCGTACCCACTTGAGATAAGGCTCAAGAGGGATGGAGTTCTTGTGTCCCAGAGTCTTGCTATCAACCTTGTTGGGTCTTCCCCAAGCTCTGATGAATCTTTGGCGAAGTCCTTGCGCATCGTTGTCGAAGTCAAAAACTAGGTCAGGAATCAACATATCATGAGGACCATCCCTCCGTGCATATCCAAATTGCCTCAAAGCTAGGCAAGGGTTGTAGGTGATACCTCCTCTGATTCCAAGTAAAGGAACATTAGGAAACTCTCCACAACGATCGACAATGATGACATTTTCTCTGGACCGAGAACACCAATGCACATCAGCATGAGTAAGAGTCATCAACCGTTGGGACCACCTTGAACCTTGGTCATTCTTCAAGACAGATTGTGGAAGGTGCGAAATAAACCACCTTGCAAGGAGAGGAGTACAGCACATGAGAACACCCCTCTTTCTCATTGTTCGTGTGTAAAATGAGTGAAGGATGTCCCCAAGCAATATTGGTATTGGATTTCTGGACAAGAAGATTTTGACGGCATTGACATCTACCAATTAGTCAGGATTTGGGAACAAGACCAACCCATAGATAAGGAGTGCCACAATCTCTTCAAAGGCTTGTAGGTCCAATGAATTCCAACATTCTTGTGCCTTCTCAAACAAGAATTTTGCTAAGAATCCTTTGACGCCGCTTCTGGTTTCCCAATGCCCCTTGATGTCGGATGGTTGTAGATGTAATGCTCGAGCAACATCTTCCGGATTTGGTTCCTTTTCCGTACCGTTGAATGGTAGTTGATTAAGGATAGGGATTCTTAGGAGTTGAGAAAACTCCTCCAAAGTGGGTACCAACTGATAATCAGGGAAAGTGAAACAGTGGTGAAGAGGGTCAAAGAATTGGAATAGCACTTTCATCATGTCTTCTTCAATGTTGGTGTTGACTAGGCTGAGCAGTCTGCCATGTCTTTCACTGAAGGATGAGTTTTCCGGGATTCTTGAGGTGATCTCCTTGAGTTGAGGAGAGATTCTCACAAGGTTGACTTGAATGGTGTTTCTGCGAGGAATTTCCATGTCCTACAAAACAAGAACAAAGATGAAGATCCAAAACCCTTGAAATGGTTAGTGAATGCATATGATGTTTTATGATGTTTATGATGTATGCACAAGATATATGTACAAGCAAATCACACCAAACCCTAGTTTCAGGCTTGCATGGGGTTTCACAGGTAAGTACCCTCTTGAGTGTAGTTGGCTTAAAAACCTGTCCTATAAATAGTAACCGGGTTCTAAGGAGCTCAATATCATGGGATTGTTTTCATTGTTCATTGTTTTGGTTTAGACACTTAACTAGCGACCAAAATATTCCAAGAAAACAACCCTTAATGAGTGTAGTATCGAGTATCTACCAACTTCGGACTGCACCAAAGCCGGTCATCTCACTACCCCTAATAAAAGGCCAAGATGGTCAAGTAAGGTTCTAGGTCATTAGTGCTTAGTGACATCACTCAGCGGCCCCGTATTCTCCTTGATTGAACTCAAGGGTTACCGGTACTCACAAATATGTCGCACTAATATAGCTATTGCTTTGACCGTGTCGGTATACCCCGCACAGTTTCCACAACGTATTGCTATCTATGAATGTTTCCCCAAAATCCGGGTGTAGGATTGCAAACCCAAACAATAGAGCCAAGATATAAAGCAAACAAATCAAACAATTAGTCATGCAAGAGGGTGATCTAAGCCCTAAGGTTACTCCACTTTTAAAATTTTCCCCAGCAGAGTCGCCAGTTCTGTGATACGGTGGGAGAACTGACTATGGTTTTGCGTTTGTTTTCGCAAATGTTTCGGTTGAGCAAGAGTCGCCACCGACTTTTTATTTTATCCTAAGGAAAGGTTTAAAAAGCACAGCAAAAACCTTTGAGATTTTTCTTGGGTTCGGGGAGTAGATTATAGAAAGGGAAGGTATTAGCACCCTTTCTATCCATGGTTATCCATGGGCTCTTAGGTACTTGCTTAGATCAACTTGCCTTGGTTTTCATTTGTTTGAAATGGTGCTTAGTGTGTGGTTTTGAAAATGTTTTAAAAAAGATGCCTTGTATAGGCTACCCTTGTAACAATTCTTTACTCGAATGTTTTACAAAAGGTGTTTTGTCTTTTGAAAAGATGTTTCACGGTTTGTTTTTTGAAAGTTTGTTTTGAAAGTGTTTGTGAAGTGTGGTTTTGAAAATAGGCAAGTGTTTTCTTTTACAAATTGACAAGTACCTAAGAGTTATCTACCTTAAAGTTCTCAAAGATTTTTGTTATGTTTTAAACCTTTTGACAATTTTGTTCCACCATTGCATTTGGTGGACAATCTTGTATTAGGAGATGAAAGGGACGGGCGCGGGTCATCGTTTAGACCATAATTGCAATAGTGTTAAGTATCTTTGGGCAATCTTTCTTTTTGAAAGGGACTTGATCATTTTAGGCAACTTTTCGAAAGCGTCATCGAGGGACTATGATCGTTTGATTGTTTGTTTTACCCAAAGAAACCTAACATGCAATATGGCCCATTTATTTGAAGGCAACAAAGTGGATACCCTAAGGGTGCAAGTGTGAGATGTGTTATCCATTTTCATGCTTTGATTATCTTGAGATTAGGTCAAACTATTTTGTTCTTTTTATTTGCATACAAACCCTAATTCTAGCATGGTATATTTAGAAAGCGGTAAAGTGCGAAAAATTAAAGTTCCTACACTATTACAACACAATAATATGGGGAGGGGGATACAAATGTTCAAATGGGGAGATATTTAGACAAGAAAATTAAACCTAACTATTACATCAATTTGGAATATTTACAAGATATTTAATTTGCACAAATTAAATAGAAATAAAACAAATATGCAAGAATGCAAAAAAAAAGGTTTTTTATATGTATGAAAAAAAAAGTATTATTTATGTCAAATAAATAAAAATGAAAAAAAAATATTATTTTGGAGTATTTTCATATTTAGGGCAAAAACATAATTTACTAAATAAAATGCATTATTTATTCAAAATATACAATATTCACTATTTATATACAAAAATAAAATAAAAATATAGTATATTTGTAAAAATGTATTTTTAATGTTAAATATTAATAAAATAAAAA